>JAOVVB010069777.1:0-17345 GCA_028570985.1 Heterobranchus longifilis | reverse complement strand
ATGCTGATAATAATCACAGCTCAGTCATAATAACCAGCCTGTTATTCATTGAGCTTCTTGCCAAACAAAATCCATTCTTTGTTGCATTTAATGTTGACTTTTACAGTGAGTCATAAAAATATGCAGTCAGAATCAGAGGCACACCAGCCAAATCTGACATCCACTGGTAATGAGTGGTGTGTTTGTCTAGAGCCTAGTGGGATGCGGTTTAAAGCTGCATGTCTAAATAAAGTGCAGATTATTGGTTATGATTCAAATGAATGTGATTAGAGTTTTATTTGACTGATATTTAGTTTGGGTTGTGCAGTCTCCTGTACAGGCTGTCCTCGATTAAAGAAATTCTTAGTCGATACTCGTACAATTTTGTCGACTAATCGATTAGTTGATTTAATTGACAGATCTGTAAAACTGTGTTTCTCCATAAAGAATCATGCAAATACTGATAAAAAAACCACTTTAAATATTGTGTTTACAAGAGAGCTCATAGGTTTCTTGGAAATAAGTCATTCAGCATTAAAAAAAAAAGCATTAAAATTGGCCCATCGAATATGAGGAGGCAGCCCTACAGTCAACAGTACAACAAGCTCACAGACACAAAGGGACAGTTCAACCCAAAATCAAAAATACATATTTTTCCTCTTACCTATTTATCAATCTAGATTGTTTTGGTGTGAGTTGCCAAGTGTTGGACATATCAGCAGTAGAGATGTCTGCCTTCTCTCCAATATAATGGAAATAGATGGCACTCGGCTTGTGGTGCTCAAAGCGCCACAAACATACATTTGAAAAACTCAACAGTGTTGTGTTAATGTTTCTTTCCAGAAATCATGACCCGGTTATTCAAGATAATCCACAGACCTTGTTGTGAGCAGTTTCATAGAAACTATTTTCTACACCCGCCAACCATATCACCACGCAGAAAGAAGCGCGCATCTACTCATGGACGAGAGGCTCGGGACAACGCAAGATGTAAACATTAATGGTTTCCAGCTGAGCTGTAACGTTAGCTAGCTCAGGTGAGCTAACAGTATCGAACTATTAGTTACGAGCGAGCCTCTCATCCATGAGTAGATTGGCAGGTGTTTTTTTAGGGGTTTTTTTGTGATTTGAGCAACACAAGCCATCACAGTGCAACCTAGTTCCATTATATTCAAGAGAAGGCAGACATCTCTACAGCCGATATCTCCAACACTCGGCAACTCACAACAAAACTATCTAGACTGATAAATAGCACTACAGGTAAGAGGTGAAAAATGTCTATTTTTGATTTTGGGGTAAACTGTGTAGACACGTCTTGCATTCCTTACTGTACATAAGCATCAGATACACAAACTGTACATGCAACAAAACACAAACAGATTCATGCATGGTGCACACACAAACTCACTCTCCTATACTGTAGGCATGCAGCCACCCAAACACACAGCAGCCCTTCAACATCTCATAATTATGCAAATCTTGCACACTGAGCAAACCTCAAACCCTCCAACGCGACAGCAGGAGTACCGTAGAGCTCTCCTCATTTTTATAATAATTTTTCACAATTTATTCCCTCAAACTTAAATCTTCCTAAAAGTCTTACATGATTTGTTGTGTGTGTACTTGATACTACTTGTACTTGTATAAGCTGCTGCACTGGATCGCACAGCGAAACTCATTTGCAATAAAGGCACATTTCTAATATCGGAGAGCACGTTCTGAGCAAGTGACCAAGTTGAGGTGTGATCTGTTATTTAGACAGGTTGGATGCACTTCCTCACAGCCTGAAATTTCCCCCGGGGCTCTCTTCCATTTCTCACTGTCATGGATTTGAATCTTTTTACCACTGAACTCTTACAATTACTGAACATTCATCACCTGCCTACCTTCTTAGCTACCTAGATACTGTATGGAGACCAGAGATATGGGACAGACTGGTGCAGTCGGGAATACCAAGTAACACCGCTGCTAACGCAGTAATGAATTCTTATATCCTGGGATAGCAGGAAGATTTTTTTTCTTGTTTTGGTGTCGGTGAGTGCATGTTTTCCCAACTGTGTAAAGGTTATGAGAGGTTTGATCTTGTATATGTATCGATATCTTCAATCATTTAATTTGAAGTGTTCATATTATATACTAAAAATCACAAAAACGACGCAGTTTGAGTCCCAGTTTGCAAATACTGGGTTAACTTTACCCAGTATCAATGGGACGTTTTGACCCAATTTTAGTGTTATAATATTACTGTTGGGTTATTTGCCTTTATTTGTATTTAACTAAAATATAGTAATTTTGACCCAGTGTTAGAAACAATAAGCTCAAGTTTTAGCATAAAAGTGTCACAAATCTATTGTTAGTATACAAAATCATATCGCATATAACATTCAAAACTGCAACACATATTAACAATCAGTTGGCTTTGGAGATCATTTTGTGCTGGGCACGAGCAAGACACACAGTAGGCGAGTAACACAATTTGTTTTAATTCATTGATGCATTTAATTTCTCTCGAAGCGCAAATCTGCAAAAAGTTGCATCCACATACGTGCAGGCATCCATGCGTTCATGCATTCACACACAAACATGGCTAAAGTTTAGGGGCGGGGCAAACTGTCACCAATGAAAAAGAAACTCTGCCGTCTGAGTCCATTGATGCCTCGCAAAAGTGTCTACCTCATCCGGTTCATGAAAGAGGGCGTGGAAAAATGTGTGTATGTCTGTCTATCTGTGTGGATGTGTAAGTGTCTTTCTACAAAGTTTGGTCATTTTATGTGAATCTGTTTAGAAGTTATGCACCTTTTTGTTATAGGCCACTCCCACGGCCACACCCCCTTTTTGCTAATTGGCATGAAGAGTTAATCAACTGTCCTTTGGCTTATGACCAGTCTTTCCACAACATCTTGTGCAAGTCTGTGAATCCATTTGGAAGGCCACTCCCATTACCACGCTCCCCTTTAGTCAATTGCCAAAACACACACACACACACACACACACACACACACACGACCTCCCTGCCAAATTTCAGCCTCCGAAGGTGAAAACTGTGGCCGCCAAAGGGTGTGGAAATTTTTGTGGACCGACCGACCGACCGACAGAGCGAGCTAAAGAGCTGCTGGTCGCAGCTAAAAACAAGGATCCTCTAAACTGTAAATCCTCTACAATAACTGGAAATTATCTTTTGTATCATGCATGCCCCTGCTGTACCTACAATGACTTATAACCAAATGCCACTGTATATCTCTGCAGCTTTCCCCTCATGAATAAAAGGCCTTCTCTGTGAGGTGAGAGGATTTGCCCCCCGTGGCGCTCCCACTCGCGCCCCCCGGTCCCTCGTGTTACTCACGCTCACTTGTAGAAGTCCCTTAACGCTGACCCAGAAAGCATAAATATATTATAATCTCATCACCTGTCCATTTATACAGGTGTCACCCTGCCTCGCAACTTGATTTCCAGGAGGGCAGCCGTTTTTCCTGTGGCAGCGATTGAAGTCACAGCATTATTATCAGGCAAAATGTATTCATGATAGCAGAGGTCCGAGTGCCCTGTGGGCTTTGTAATATAATACCAGACCTCTTTATCAAATTTAACAGTTTATTGGAAACAGCTTGTACACATGATTTAGGCACGGGACGGTACAGCAAGGCTCCGGGTATCCTCCTAACACACTTCCCATACACAACTCCACACAACCAAATGCACGTATACACACAAACTCACAAACGCATGCCGTGCACACAGTGACGCTCAAACACGCACGCACTTAATCACACATCTCCCTCCTCCTCCTCCTCCTCCTCCTCCTTCTCTGCAGAGGCACAGCTCTCCTCCTCTCCCCATCGTATCCAATGCAAACCTCTCATTGGATGAGGCAGCGCTTTTTCTATGGAGGTCTTTTGTGCGCTTTGTTGTTTGTTTTCTCTGAAGAGCAGCGCGATAACAAAAGCGTGACGTGACAAATGGACTTTGTACCCCGCAGCCAGATTTAAGTGATAGGTTACTGAATGGAAGCTACCCTCCTATCTCATTTATATATATATACACATATACACATAAATGGGTACACATGTGGATGAACACACTGACACTTGTATGCAAGCAGGCCTCTGTGCAGACTTTTATTTATCAATTCCCTTTATTTAAAATTTTCTCACCATATATTTCAAATTTTTTAAATAGCGATTTATATGGAATAGGGCTGCAACTAACAATTACTTTATTATTGATTAATTGATTAATCAATTCATCGTTTGGTCTATAAAATGTCAGAAAACAGTGAAAATGTTCATCCTAGTTTCTCAAAGTCCAAGGTGATGTCTTTAAATGTCTTGTTTTGTCAGTCCAAAATGCAAAAATATAATAATAATAATAATAATAATAATAATAATAATAATAATAATAATAATAATAATAAACTTTAATTGAGAAATATTTTCAATTTAATATGATATAAAACAGAGAAAAGCAGGAAATCTCCATATTTGAGAGGCTGAAAACAGTTTTGCATGAAAAAACACTACTAATGATTTATTAGTTATCAAAATTATAAAGTATATATAGTTATTATTTAACTAATCGATCAGTTGCAGCTCTAATGTGGAACCAGTTTGACATATTTATTTTTGCCAAATGAATAACAATAATGGGCCAATAAAGAGGGTGTATTATCCTGGAATCAGCTTAATCTTAAAGTTCATCAAGTGCACTTCAAATATATATATATAGTTTATTTTTATATCTTTCACTCATGAAGAGTTGTCTTATCAAGGAGCATGGACGTGAAAAGCCATAGTTGGAATTAAATTAAATCATGCTTTTATATTTCCTCTGTTTAACTTGAAAGGGTCCGGGAACTGACTAAATATGACACATCAACTCCAGTGTCATAACATCCTCATAATAACAAGTCCTTCTCTCCTCTCTAAGATCTCCTATGGGGACGGTAAATAGAAACCATCAGTTCGCCAGCTAATGATTTAAAGGGATGGTCAGAGGTCATGCATGGGCTATTAATGATCCCTTTTTAACAAAAAGCACGCACAGGATCCGTCCAATCAGAGGGAGTGGAGAAGTCACCCGGGGCCTTCAGAAGAAGATCTGTCTGGTTAAGGTTAGACTGAGGAAGAGCAGAGGCTGAGCAATCCGCTCTGATGTCTGTGTGTGTGTGTGTGTGTCTGTGCGTATGCGTGTGCGTGTGTGTGCAAACAAGGAGCCAACTGCCTATCAGTGTGTGTGAATGCATGCATGAGCTTGTACACAAACTGTGTGATTTTATGTTCACTTGTTATAACCGTGTGTGTTATACCTTCACTGTATAAATTACATTTTATGTCAGTAAAAAAAAGTTTAAATGAAAAAAGCCATTTAGCCATACTTGCAGTATGTTACATTTTGCTGTAAAAACATGGCAACATGCTGGTTTGTATCTGTCACTGTGTCACAAATCAATACTGAAAAAAAAAACCCTCCATCTGAAAACTTTTGGGCTGTGACACGAACATTTGTTTACTTCATCTGACACTTTCAAATTTGGAAGCACTCTTAAAAAAAAAAAAAAAAGAAAAAGTGAAACTGGAGCTCCAGATTTACCAGACACTATTGCCTCTGGATAAAATAGTTAACATTCTACCCTGCTCATATTTGTTGGCAAAATTGCCATATTCAGAATGCTGGCTTAAAATGTTGCCGGCGTGCCACGGCTTAAAGCTTTTCGGCGTGTTTAGCAACTGCAGAGCTTTAAGTATAAACATTCATTAATCCTTTCAGCCATTTCTGCCCTCAAAAGGAGCTTGCTGTATGACGGAGGTTATCTGCGCAACAACAAATTAGTTTCAAGCATGACTGACCCAAGACCTCTCGCTGCCAAATATAATCTTTGTATGTTAGTGTGTGTTCTTTTGGTTTTTAACGTGTCTTGTCTTCTTCAACCTTTTTTATACTTATATTCTATTCTATTCCTGTAGTCTCTGACTAAGGCCCCCATCAGTCCTGTGGAAGTTAATTATGGGAGCCAAGCTGTTGAGGGGTTGAGGAGAAGCTTTTTCGCCTGAATACTGGATATGCACCAAGTCTGGCAACGCCACCAAGCATTGTCTGCCGTGATAAAATATGGACGGAAGTGCTGCTAGGCAAATCGTTTATCAGCCAGGTTTAGCATGCACATGTGAAAATGAAAGACTGTGCAATCTGCATAGGTTGTGTGAGCTTAGTTTAGTGTAGCCAACACCGTTTGTTGTGTATAAATGGCATGCTGGCTGTCGCCCCTGTGGGACGTGATCAATCACACATTGCCTGCTTTGCTCTCGAACAGCTATGGGCAAATCTATTCAAAATATTCAAACTAACATTTCAGTCCCACCTTAACTGCATGCTTTGTACTTTCTGCACCTTTGTTTGGCGCCTGTGTAACAGCCTGATATTCCAAATTTATTAAAGCCATAAACTTATCTCTAAACTCTGTGACACACTCTGCAAGACCTCGCCCATTTAGTAGCCTACCGAAGCACTAATGGTCTATTATGATAATTAAATCTAACATATTTCTTCAACCCCCGGACAAGCCATTATATGGAGCATGAGCTGGCATGTTTGCTCTGTCACAAAGCGGCCTCTGAAATAACTCTGCATGCTCAGTTTAGTCTCCCATTCCCAATTTGCCTTAATGAGGCGATTCAAGCTGTCAGCCACTGAGAGAAAAGGAGCTGTGATGACTGTCAGTCTGTGGTGAGTAGAGGGGAAGACGGGGATGAATGGATAGATGGAAGGAGGGAGGAACAGAGAGAGGTTTAAGGAGGTGGAGAAAGGTCAGGCGCAGATTACACTGGCAAGTCACCAGAGCTTCAGGCAGAAGAGGAGTAGAAAGGAGAAATCCTACTGTTCACAGCTAGTGAAACTACTAGTGCCTCCAAACTTTGTAGATATTTTGTTTTTTTAATAACGTGAAAAAATCTAGCCAGGTCTCATGAAATGACGTGTGAATAATATGCCAGTTTGTTAAGTCATTTTGCATGACATCACAATGCTTTTTTTTTGCTTTTCGCGTGTCATTTTACGCCATGAATTCACACCGGGCTTTCAACTGTAAACCCATCTGTATCAATATTAGATACTGGGGAGACTTAACCGTTGATTTTGGTTATTTATGTTGATTACATAACTTACGTACATAACTGACATACATAACTTACGTACGTAACTTAAAAACTTAACCATCTAGTTTTGTTGCCTAAGTATAAGTTTCATTTTAATTCACAACCAGGGCCGTTTCTTGCTATATGCGGACTAGGGGCCCCGAAGCCACCAGGGGGCCCCCAAGCTGCCATTTTAGGCCTTTTTTTTTTAGAAATTATAATTACCTCACTCTCTCACTTAACACACATTTTGATTCCTTAACAACACAAATGTGTTCCCAGCACTTCAAATAAACATTTTAAGGAATACGTAGCATCTGTTTTATTTATGCACATTTGTGAGATGTTGTTATAAATATATAATAATGTATATACATTTTCAGGAGTTTCTTGATGTAGAGGAGCTGCTGTAGTGTTCCCCATTTATTATCATATTCTGTATTGATTTGAATTTGACATATTAAAAAAAACATGTTAAGAGTTCTTCATGGATCTAGACTCTTTTTCTCTTAAAATGCACCAGATTGATGCATTTAAATGTTAAATGCCCCCAGACCACCTTAGAGGACTTCCCCCAGAAGAATCCCCCCCACCATAGATTCACAAAATAGGGGCCCCCAAACAACGCTTTGCATAGGGACCCCAAAATGCTAGAAACAGCCCTGTTCACAAGGTTAACCACATGTTGAAAACTGCGACCGTAGTAAAGCATCACAGTAAAAGTGACGTCAAGGGTTCCTGAAGCACCCGTATGTGACGAGTTGGCAATGAGAACATAAAATGACACACGGAAAGCTTTAAATATGTTACATGACACACGAAACATGCAAACAAGTGCCGTGCCATTTATAAGCTTTCCCATGAGATCATGTTCACATCAGATGTACAGACATTACAGTCACTTATAGATCATAAACAAGATTTTTGTACAAATATTAAACATTTACAAGAGCTAAATACCAGAGAAAGACAAAGCCAGCACTGTGCAATACATCTACATATCACTTTAAATTCACCTTAACATATCTTAATGACTGAATCACTGACCGAAACAATGTCATTCTCATAAAAAGCAAAATTCTATGTTTTTGTCAATTTAGAGGGGGGACCTTTAGTACATGGCTATTAACAAGTAATCACAAGAGGTGTAATAATGAAGAATGCCCTTCATTTTTGCAGAGGGCAAGGTAGACACTCCGGTGTCCAGCCCTCGTCTTCAGAGGAAAATATGGAGGGAACTTAGGTGTTTGATGATGCGTTTAATTCACACAGGAATACATTAATATGATAGTCAGTGGAGCGGCAAAGCCCTCAAGTAAGGTTCTCTCATTAGTATGTTTCTCTATTTCTTTTTTTAATTATTCAACAAAAAAACGAGGAGCCGCATGACAGATGTATTGGCTGTGTCAAGAAGGAATGATTTGAATTTGAATTGTGCATAAAATCGTGCAATTATCAGGGCTCATTTGTGTATGTGAACTAAATATTTGCCTCTAATGAGTACTGGCTCTGAAGTCAAGTGACGGGGGTATATTATTCTCTTTTCAAGGATCCGGTCACATGGTGTGTGTTTGAATGTCATGAATATAAAGTGTCCACACAATGTAAGAAATGACATTATTCTGAGCGTAAACAGCGACCCCAATAATGCAACACAGTGAGGTGGACCAGACAGAGTCTACCACGCCCCTTGGTTTCTCCGACTTCAAACGCATACCATTTAGAGTGTGCAATGCCCCATGCAAGCTCGATGCTTGTACAAGTCATTCAAATCATCTCGGTGGGCTATTATCTCACTTTGCCATTGTCACAACTGGTTGGCGAGGCTTTCATCATGCTTATAAAGTAAACACCTGATCTGCACACACTGGGGTATTGTCTTCTGGGCTCTGCTTAGAATACAGCAGCCAACTGCATGGAAGCAGAGAATTATTAATGACACTTCTGCACTTAATCATTCAAGATAAATAGTTTCAAACTATAAACATTGCAGCAACATTAGTATAGGCCATGGCAACACTGTCTATGAAGGCCATGTCTATAATGCATTATAAGTATTTATAAGCTTTATAAAACTCTTTATAAATGTGTATAATCATGCATGACAACTTATAACAATGTCCTGGGTTACACATTGTGTAAACGTGAAATTGTGTGTTTTGGAATTAAAAAATAAAGTTTAAATAAAACTGTTTCATAGTATCATACAATTGCCAATAACCTTATACAGTTCTGTCACTTTGCTTAAAGCTGATAAAGTCATACTATATCATATTATTGATGTTTTCTAAGACTTTATTCCATTTCAGAATAGTAGAATTTACAACATAATCTGTTATGATAGGTTAGAGCAGTTCTCTATGTGTCTTTATAACTTATAAAGTTATGGTATGTATAATATGCTGTGTAACCCAGGACTCGGTTTCTTCTTTCAAACACTGTTGTCACATATAACCTTGTTATAAGTTGACATGCAACAATTATAAACATGTATAAAGAGTTTTATAAAGCCTTATAAATGCATTATGTCTTATAAATGTGCTTATAATGCATTATAGACATGGCCTTCATATAAAGAGTAACTATTTTTCAAGTCTTTATCATTGTTTTATAGTATCATATAATTGCTAATAACCTTATACAGTACTATTACTTTACATAAAGCTCCTTATTCCATTTCAGAAAATTAGAATTCACAGAATACTTATAATACATTATGTCCACCACTTATAATACTTTATAAACCCTGTTATAAGTTGCCATGCATAATTTGAAACATTTAAGAGTTTTATGAAGCTTTATAAATGAATGAATGAATGAATGAATGAATGACAGACTGTATTGTCATTACAAGCTCTGCATACAACCACATTGCATTATAATGTCTTATGAATGTGCTTATAATGCATTATAGACAAGACCATCATAGAAAATGTTACCATATATTTTTCAGCAGTGCATTTGAGCTGGTTTGAAAAGGTTTCATAAATCAAGGAGTTGTGGAATTTTTGACAACACATAAAAAAACATGTGCGTTCAAGAAGCAAAGCCTGGATACTGTTTAATATATTCAAAACATGTTGTATCTTCAAACACTGACAAATATTGAGGTTTGTTGCGAGCAGTAGGGTGTATGTAATGTATTATCCACTACATTTGACCTCATCTATAAATATGTATTTCTTTCAAGTAGTTTTTACTTGTTTTGAGGTCTCTGATTACCTCATCTCTTTTTAAACACGGGCTCTTCAACTGATTCTCATTATTGTCTCTTGTTAATTTTCTTGACACAGTTAACCACACTGGGTTCCACTGCTTTGACTTGAGGTTAACACCAACCTCCTGCAAAAGGTTAGGCAGGTAATTCATTGCTTGATTAGGCTCACTCTCCAATTAATCATGCTTAAATGCATACCCTCACAGAGTGATCATTTAGGAATGATGATTAATGGAAGCAGTCAAATATTCCTCACATTCCACTTCTTATTGGGCGGCTGCGGTAATGTGGGTCAAAGAAGTACACCTCAGTAACCCTCGGCCGCTACTGTGATCGTGCTTACACGCCCTAAAACAGGGGTGAAGGTCTCGTGAGTTCATTCCGTCTCTTATTTTTCTTTTTCTTTTTTGCTCTTGTGTCTTCGGCCCTCTTTGAAAAGCCAGCTGCAGTGCAGCGGAAGCCATTTCTGGGAACCTGCGCACATCAAAATACAGGTGCAAGGTCGAGAGGACGAGCGGCGCACCTTGTGGGCATGCGAGACGAAGTGTGAGATAGTTGTGTGTCAGTGATCGTTGAGTCAATTAATTATTGAACTTGGCAAGAGATCAATCGTTCCAGTAAGGTGATCCCATTTCCAACTGGCAGCATATTGAGACAGTAACCTATGACAATATTAATCACTAGCACAACAGCAGGCTAATTCCCACATGTAATTAGTCTACATTTTAATTCATCGAAAACTAGCACTTTTCTAAACTCGCTTAATTATGTGCTTACACTTAATTATAGTCCCCCCCTCGGTTTGTTTTCAGTGCCACAGATGGAAAAACATATTTATTTTGGGGTGGAAGAGATAAAATAAAAAACTCCACCTGGGAAAGGAACGGCAGGTCTCTGCTGAGTTGTGCTGCGTCTGGTAGGAATTTACTGGATTAGCTCAGTCACAAAATGTGAGATGAACCACATTGTCAATCACCCTCGGGGCAGAGCAAGAGAGGAAGAGCTGTCAATCAAAGCGGGTCTTCAATCGTCCCATTCACATCGCCTCCTGGAATCAGTCTCTCCCGCTGACTGCTCTTTGACATTTAACGCACTGGGGCCACGAGGATGGAGAGGAAAAAACATCCTCAGATCCTCCCTTTCTTTCTTTCTTTCTCTCCGTCTGTCTGTCCTCAATCTTTGTGCTTTAGCAGAGGCAGATATGTGTGTTTAAAGTAATGACACTGTTCATTTAGCACCAGACAGTGCAATAGCTGTGAGAAATAACTGTAAAGCAGACCAAAAAAGTTGCTGTAACTCTTAAAGTGCTGTGGCAATAAAAACAAAACGGATTGGACTGTGCAGAGTTATGTATTGTTTTCATTCTGATAAATCGCTTATAATATTCTGTTGCGAGGTTGAAAATATATGACTTGCCTGAACAGTATCTCTTTTGGGCTTCTACTTTTCTCGAGATGCATTATGAAATTCACACCGAGCCCATCAATAAAGCGCAATGCATTTGCTAAAGCTCAAACAATAAATGCATCCAATTTACCAATCGAGTCCATAAAGGAAAAAAAAAAAAAAAAAAAAACATCTGAAAAACGGCTAATCTGCCGAACAGATAATACCTCCCTCCTCTGAAAGATGCTGCAGGATGACAAATCCAACTGCAGTTTGTTGTCGTTTTTATGTGTTTTCTCTCCTCTTGTTTGTATTCCGGGGCACCCGCCTGGCTCCGAGTGAGGTATACAGAGTCATTGCTCTTTTGGCTCCAGCCCTGACACCTTATGCCCTCAAGTGTGGACTCCTTAGCCGCGATCTGATCAGCATCTTTATAGTTTATCAGCCTTGGGGTTCAATTTTGGCTTGGATGCTTTTACAAATGAACGCAATCACTGGTGAGCCTTCGCATCCTGATTGCATTGAGAGAAGCGGGTGGAGGAAAGTTTAGTGGATTACCGTGCCACTTGAGGATGGAGCACAAACACACCGCGGCAGCCGCAGAGGGGGCCGCCTGTGTCCCGTCCCCCCGCCCCCCCGCCTGGGCTATTGGCACTCGCTGCTTGTACTCCGTCTTATTTCACTAAAATAATATAATTGTCTCCCGTCTTATTGCTTGTAAAGCCATCTTCTGTCTGCAGGCGATGTGTGTGATCAATGCACTATCTAACAGAATCAATTCTTCCAGGAATACCTTGTGTTTGTGAAATGATTCCAGGCAGCTGCAGCAAAAGACCGGGGCTGGAAGTGGGATCGTGTGGTACTCGGATTAGTTTAGCGACTTGGACCCTCCAGTTCACACTGAATAGTGTGGCTCTTCGCCCATTTCTCATTGTGTTCACTGTGTGTGTGTGTGTGTGTGTGTGTGTGTGTGTGTGTGTGAGTGTGTGTGTGTGTGTGTGTGTGTGTGCGTGTGTTTGAGTGTGTGCAGAACAGGCTTCCCAGGGAATTCACATTCATATTGCCAGTTATGGGCATCATCCCTCGAACATCTTCTAAGCAGTTTATTCCACTTGTAACTGCTACAGTGTTTTGTCCCCTTGAGATGTTTTCAACGGTGCTGGAAAATGGTAATAAATGTCATGTCATCTGTTTGGTAATATGAAACACATTTCCTGAATTTTACCAGACAAAAGGAATTTGTTCTTATCCCTTCCAGTATTTGTATGTTTTTATCACTACAAGTATTTATTTCATCTATCAACAGTGCCATCGCTGTCGTATCGACAACGTATTCTGTATTAAAAAAGGTTGCATTAAATGTATGTATTTTATCTTGTATTTTGGGTTTCTACTAGAACATGTTTGCATACTTTAATGTTCCTTTTTTTTTTTTTTACCATCTGTCTGAATATACCTGAATACACCCCCCCTGCTGTCTTCTGCATCTGCACTCTCTGTGTCTCTGCGCCATCATTGCAGCCAGAGGAATAACTGTAACAGCACTGTAGCAGCACTATCTACCTACATATAGCATAGTTGTGACATCACAACTGTACAGAAGTCCTGATGGCTCGTCTGGTTTCTCTGTGGATTGAGCATTTTGATACTTTCACAGTATTTATAAAGCACCTAGACCTGCTTTATAATCATGAAAGGAATGGAAATCTCACTTTGTTTTTACAATATAGGACCTTTAAGCTAAAAATTACATAAAACACTGTATACAACCAGAAAATAAGTAAATAATTACATCTTAATGTACTGGCAGCAAAATATCACATGAAATACAATTTCAATTAATAAGATAATTTCCAAGTACTGCAACTGCAACTTCCCTCGATCCAAAACACCACAGTTCATTCATGGCAGCAATGACGGCGTCCATCACATCACACTACAATGAATGAATTAATGTCCCACTGCCAGTCCTGACTGCCTGTTCCCAGTGTGTACCCCTCCTCTAATTCTACAACTAAACAATGATATCAAAAGTGAATTATGGGAGACCTCTGGGGTGGATTGTGGAGAGTAATATGCCAAAAAACTATTACAGGGGGAAACTATGGGAATAGACCCCTCTGGAGGAGCAAAAAAAAAAAAAAAAGAGTGAGAGATGAGAGAATTGAGGAGCGGGATCAAGCCAAAGGGAACCATTTTGGCAGGTCAGGTTGTAATTGATTGTCAATGGAAATCTCTGTGGCGGTAGCAAGTTTGTCTTATCACATCTCATGTTCTTGCAGATTTCTTTCTGACGTAGAAATAAGAAAAACATCCTGCAAAAGACCCGAGAAAAGATCCTGATTGACGTTTCGAGCATGTTGTTGCAATATAGTGTAAACTACTGGCTTGGAGAGCCTTTAGCAAAAGCAGTATCTGGCTTAATAGGCATGGAGAATTTCCCAGGAAGTACTATGGCATATTGAGTTACGTCTACGCGCTGAAAGAAAAAGAGACTTTATGCAAATTCGTGTATGTCGTGGCAATTGTCATTCAGTTGTTTAGTCCAGCGGTTTAATTCGATTTAGGGGAAAACAGCGGTGCCAAATTGTGTCCTTCGATAACATCGCTGCAATGATTGAGTTATGCGTTATTGCATTTGTGACTTGAGTTTGCTCTGCAGTTTCAGGCTTTACCTGAGAACAGCTCTAGCAGCGAGAGAAGTCAGCTCCGAAATCCTTTTCATTTCCTTTGTAAACCACATGTCATGTTCTATATTAGGTGGATAAAGGACGTATGTGCCTTCATGTCTGTGCACCTTAGATCTGGCTCGAGATTTCCCCCCCTCCCCTCTCCCCTCTCCCCTTTTTCTTCCCCTTCCTCCGCTCTGTTTACTTTCCTACAGTCTCATCTTCACGTGTCTTGTTTTGTCTTTCTCCCTCTATCGCTTCTCTCTCTCCCTCCCTCTGTCTCCCTCCGTCCTGCCAGGCTCTGCAGCGCCGGCCTTGGTCCATTCTTTGGGTAGCACAGGAAGTGAAACTGTAACACAGAGTTCACTGGTAATTGGCCACGGTCACGCTAACCAAACAGGAAGGAATCTGCAACTGATTAGAATTCTTCCTCCTGCAATAATAGTCTCCCCCCCTACCCCCGCTTCACCCACCCGCCCCCACGAAATTAATTACATTCGGGGGTCTATTCCCACTATTGGTTTTCCTGTTTTGAAGCTGCATTATAAAGGGACAAATCCCAAGACAACACAGCCGAGCTAGCTTTTCAATTACAGACAGACGGGCTAAGTCATAAAGGGCTGAGGAAGCACAGGCGGGCATCCGTCTATCCATCTCTTCATCCGGAGACGGAGCTACTGGCTGGTCAGATCCCTCAGCAAGTCACAGACTGCTGAATAATCTCTTCGTGACTCACTCATACATAAATACACACAGACATACAGGGACCTTTGCAACTCATGATTATTTTCATCTGTAGATTATTTTATTGGCCTATAAAATGTCAGAAAATTGTGAGAAATGTCGATCAGTGTTTCCCAAAGCCCAAGATGACGTCCTCAGATGTTTTGTTTTGTCCACAACCCAAAGATATTCTGTTTACTGTCATAGAGGAGGAAAGAAAACAGAAAATATTCACATTTAAGAAGCAGGAATCAGAGAATTTTAAGTTTTATTTTTTAATTTAATAGTTGACAAGTAATCGATTAATCTTTGACCTCACTATCTCTGTAAAATGCTGTTAGGAACAAACTTTCTAAACAAATGTTCCCTAATTCTTAATACTTGCAATAATATTTTATTGGGGGAAAAAAGGTAATTTGACAGTTTGTAAGTCTTAGTTGTTCCTCCTTATTTCACCAGGTTTTTTTTTTTTCCAAATATAACACACAATATTTGATATGATTTAATAATGATGTCTCCAACATCCAGTCCTATTGCTTCCAAGACTCTTAATTAATAAACTTTATTTCAACAAATTTCCAAAGGTCATACCAATTTTAAATAGTGTAAGAACATTCACATTCTGAGTTTACTCGAAAAGGTAATGTGACATTTAGACCACCATCCCCTTTGTATCTGCAGTCATTTATTAGCATAAAGATCATTTTTACTGCTATTCTAAACTCTGCAAACAATGAAGAAAAATGAGACCTGTATTGAATGATAAAGTTTTGTAGATTTTATTTTGCCTCTATACACCAAAGTCCAAAACCATGTCAATTTGAAAATATATATGTCCCAATACATCATGAATTGTATGTTAAACCATAACTGTGTGGTGCCAGCTGGCAACAATACCACAGAAAACCAGGAGTCCGCTTCTGCAGACAATGTTCAAAAACAATCAGCTTGTGTGAACGCTGCCCACCTGAAATTGTTTTGATGTTGCGTTTTGAACAAGTGTGTTGCTTGATGCGACATATTCATTTCACAAACGAGGTTAAGCACACAAGAACAGCGGGACGCCACGGTGCACATGCAATGTTTAAATACAGCGGTGTTCAGCACCTTTCAAAATAAAATAAAAAGTCATAGTGATGCATTTCCATCTCATCTTCACAGAGAGACACGGAGAGCCAGGGCCGCTTCAAAAATAAATGAATGCCTAACAATGTTTTTGATGTCCTATATTTAAATTTGTACGGTTACTTACATTACTCCTACTTCCCTGGTCTTGGAACTAATCCGATTGATATGGAAATGGGGTGCTCTGTTTCATGACAGAGTTGGGGAGAGAAAGAGAGAGAGAGAGAGAGAGAGAGAGAGAGAGAAAGAGAATTCCCAGGTTCGCTCCTACTCAAAATGTGCTGAAAACAGATTTTCAGAATCCGTTGGCTTCATGGTATTGGTTATAGAGGATTACACAAACCACTTAAAGCTCGACAGTGAGCTGCTCTTTTCAAACAACAAAAAAGTCCTTCATGCTGGACACATTCTCCACACTCGAGAGGTTAATCAGGAACAAATTAAGCAAATATTGGGATCGTGTCGGGCGCCATCAACACATATATAGTAGAGAAAAAAAA
The DNA here is from genome assembly GCA_028570985.1 of Heterobranchus longifilis. Lineage (NCBI taxonomy): Eukaryota > Metazoa > Chordata > Actinopteri > Siluriformes > Clariidae > Heterobranchus > Heterobranchus longifilis. Next base: position 619 of record JAOVVB010069777.1, on the reverse strand, counting down.
AGAACAAAAAAATATATATAGAGAGAGTATATCATGACACAAAAAAAATATTTTTCATTTTCTAGATTTAAGGAAGTTGGTTTGTTTTCAGGTCTTGACAGAAAATTAGACATTTTTATTTTAAAATGGGGGGAAAAGTTACAATTGTTATTTAGAGGCATAGACTGTATGATAAAAGAAACAGAAAAATACAAAACTGGGATAATGTGTGTCAATCCAAATTATAGATGCAAAACCCTTAATGTTTTAAAGTAAATGCTGCTTATTGACAGCCATATTTACACTATAATGTTGTCTCACTTTGAATAATTTAGGGTGGTCCAACTGCTTGCTTTCAAACTACTTTGTTTTGGGACTTATATAATAAATAATAATTATAATAATTATAATAAAATTATAATTTACAAAGTCCACAACACCCATTTAGTTTTTTAGGATACATCTTTCACAAAATGTTTTTACAGTGTTGTATCATATTTAAATGCGTGTGTGTGTGTGTATGTGTGTGTGCGTGTGTGTGTATATATATATATATATATATATATATATATATATACACACACACACACACACACATACATATATATACATATATATTTTTTTATAAAATTTTTTTCTA
>JAOVVB010069760.1:0-14034 GCA_028570985.1 Heterobranchus longifilis | reverse complement strand
CACACACACAATACATCCCTGCAACTTCATGATTGTGACATATCATTTGTGACATTACACTGTATAAAAACAAACTAAACAACCCCTATATGACGTCACTCAGGTTATCTGAAGCGAGGGTTTTTAAAGCGGATCTCTAGTTACTCCTGGTTAACCGCCTCAGTGACCACACGCGCGCGCTAGCGACCGTTAATTCATTATTTTTTGGGGGGGGGGGGTTTCCCCCCCGGGAATTTCCCTCTCCCCGGTCACGCGCACTGCGCGCGCCGATTCAAATCACGCGTAACGGCTCTCTGTCCCTTTGATGTGTTTTAACGGACTTGTTCAGTAATAATCAAACGCCTTCTCGCTCTGTGTAGTTTTGAAGATAATTGAGACGTTTTAAATCGCTGGTAACGGATGTGTACTGCGCAAATACACACAAGTGCGCGCGCGCACGCACACACACACACACACACACCTATTTTTACCTATTTATACCCATTTATCTGTGCGTGACAATATTTTTTAAGTATTGATTTATTCTAATTGGATTTAATTATACATTATTACTGATTATTGATAGCATGTCACCGTTGATAATAATATTGTGGACTGCCTCCTCTATATATTTAGTAAATTACAAAGATAATAGCCTATATAATAATAATAATAATAATAATAATAATAATAATAATAATAATAATATTTCTCTACCAGTTTAAACTCCATCCACTATTTCTATGAAACCATATCTGGGTGATTCTTCAGAAATAGTGCAAAGTGCTGAGCACTTAGTGTTTTGCTGATGTCAAAATCATTTAAAAGAACACAAATCATACATTACCTGTATGTGTTCAGATATACAGTAATATAGAATATGTTTTCAATCATGAAATACATTTTCTTACTTTAATGTTCAGTATTTAATTGCAGCATTTTTTAAAGGGCCAAGTTCAGTGAAATGTCTTTGTCACTATAATAAATTACATGGAAGTGGGACCCTAAACCTTTCATCTAAAGATTTTTTGTCATTTTGTCATTGGTACTCCTGTTACACAAAAAAAGCATTTTATTAGGAAATATATTTGAGAATTTTAAATTATTCCTGTGTCAGAGATCATTAAATAAGGCGCTGAATAAATGCAAAAGGCATGTCAGAGATCTCACTTTATTTGCTTAGAAATATACCTTATAATTGCTAACATGTCGCTCAGTTGTGTACTGCCTTCTCTAGATATTTAGTAACTGACAATGAAAATATCATTCTGCCTGTTTAAACACCTTTCAGTTTCTATTAAACTGAAATACAGTAGAACACCATTCAGTTTCTATTGTATCTGGGTGTTTCTACAGAAAAAGTGCAAAGTGCTGTCACTTAGTTTGTTTTTACATTTTAGAACATCTACAGTATAATTCTAAAACACTCGGACTCTAGAAGGCTCTAAATGACACGGCATTCTGTGGAAAGTTTATGCAATGTTCTATTTGTACAGACACGATTCTTAGAACAGGAAGCATGATGTGCATGTGTGTGTGTGTGTGTGTGTGTGTGTGTCACAGGTCAGCGAGGTTCTACAGAAGGTTCTCCAAAATTTTCAATTAAAACAGGAGAAACCTTAAAGGGGGGAAAAAAAACACCAAGACAATTTTGTCACCATTTTGTTGTCTATTTGGCCAACAATTACACAAACAACCCAACCTTACAGAATGTGATTTCTTTGTATTAATAAGTTAGACAGAGAGTTCTGTTGTACGGGTAGACAGACAGACAGACAGACAGACATGTACGTGGGCTTCAACCTGAAATAATAATAATAATAATAATAATAATAATATCACTGATTACATTAAAGATCAGCAGATTATTTTTAGCTCTAACCTTTTAACTATTTAACCGCCAACGATGCATACTAATGCTAGTGTGTAATATTTTACTCCCCTTCAAGAGACTGAACTCATGGTCTCAACTTGGTCTCAGTATATCCCCTTTCACACAACTACTATAAAATAGAAGTGACACTGAATGAATATGAATAAAAAAACATTTCTAGTTAGTAACCCAGTGTAAGGATCTATCCAATGACAGAAAGAACTACTTTACAAAGCACTTTTGTAAGTTGCCCTGGATAAGAGTGTCTGCCAAATTCCCACAAGTAAATATGTGTTGCGCAATCTTTTTGCAGAGATTCCTCAGCTGCAGAAAGGAGAGCTGTGCGTTAAGTGTTAGGGTTGTGCTGCCCTGTGTTTATTTCCCCTGATTCAGTCTCACTAGCTCCCCCTTGCTGCCAGAGCCAGTAATGGTGTCGCTCCTTCATCTCGACTCCGACCTCCAGCTTCGAGGCATGCGACTTCTGGGAAGTGAAGGAACTGGGTGCGGTACCAACGGCTCGCCCTCCTGTGTTCAGTGCAGTACTGGATGAGCTCATCGGATCAATCAACTCCACCCATGTATTTTTGGAGTCTCTCACTGGAACAGGGTGTATCACAGTGTATCCGCTGCATGAGTCTGTTAACACAAAGAGCTCTGTCCCCCATTTTGTGGGTTTGTCCTTTTGTCCTAAATAACTTGTGCTATTTATTTAATCAGTTACCAAATAAAATTGGTCAAGTTTCCACAGCTTTATGTGCTTTTATTGTATTTATTTATTTATTTATTTAACATTAATTAACATTATGTTTATTAACATTTATTTAACATTATTAACCAACAATCTAGAACATTCAGCTTACTGGACTTTAAAATATCGAGCATTCTAGAACATCACATAATCTGGAACTTTTGAGATTTTAAAATACATAACATTCTAGAGCATTGTTTCCCAAACTCTTTTAACAGGTCAATGAGTTGAAAGGAGCTAAAGTAGAATTGTCATTGGAAAAAAAAAAAATAATAACTTTAATAACCAACCAAGAAAACAGCCCATTTTTTAAGAGATAAAATATCATTGGTGAACCTACTGTGTGTTAATTTAGAACAAATACATAAAAACAATCTGTAAAGTTTTAATAAAATTGATAGTGGGTGTGACTCAGATTTTCTTAAAGAAAGCGGATGTGAAGAAGCAAGAAGCATGATTTAGTTTAATAGTAAAAATATTTTCATTTAAAAAAACAAGGAATAAAAGTATAAGACACTTGGGTCGTGCAAAGTGGAAATAAAAATAAGTATTGTATAATTAATAAGAACAGTAATGTAATAATACAGATCATGCAAAAATTATGATTCCTCTGTTTTACAATTTATCTACCCCCCAAAAAAAACATTTCATTCACCACAAACCTCTTACTTTTGCATTGAACCCCTGTAAGTCCTGGAGGGGGCGCTAATTATTGCACTGAGCTGTAGAGTACCTGATAAAATGACAGACATGATATTACAACACACAGTTGCTTTGTTTCTCTTCTAGAACATGATGGCTTCGATGCAGCGTGTCTTTGTGAGAACAAATGCTTACATGCTATTGTTTTTGGAGTTTCTGGAGTAATACGGGTTCCGTGTTGAGATCTAGGAAAGCATGGAGAACTCCCAGGAGTGGTGTGGGTTCTGTCTGTGTTACACGGCAGTGAGACATGAACAAGCGTACTTCAGCAAAGAAGTTCACTTTCATTAAAGCTCCAAAGAACCAGGACACGCCCTCCTGCTGCTGTACTCACACACAGAACCCATGAGTGTAACAGCAAGCTTTCTTTGAACTTCTAACACACGGAAAGTTCTAGAGCCGAGCATCACTTTGTCTCCGGACTGGAATGTGTGTGTGCAGAGAGGAGGAGGCTGATCCGCGAGAGCAGAGACTTGTGCTGCGGGACGTCCTGGAGAACCCGCTGTAGAACCTCACTGACCTGTGACACACACACACACATCATTCTTTTTATAGTATGTTGGATGTTCTAGAATCATAAGCATCACTGCATACTACATGATATTTTAATCTAAGCTGGATGTTCTGGAACGTTCAATTTTTTTTGCTTAAATATATTTTACACGTCCTGTACTAAGAATCCTGTCCAAACTGAACATAAATTTACCAGTGAATGCCGGGTTATTTATAGCTTTATTTTATAGTATAAGAACATTCTAGAATGATAAAGACTCCAAATGTTTTAGAATTATAGGTGTTCTAAAATGCTAAAAAAAATTATAGAGTATGATGAATGTTCTAGAATCACACACATTGTTGCATGGTATAGGGTAGATATTTCAAAGTAAGATGGATGCTCTAGAACGTTAGATGTTTCTAGAAATGTCTAAACATTCTAGAAATTTAGATGCTGTAGAATGCTGGCTGTTCTAGAATAGTTAATATTTTAGAATTTTAGATGTTCTTGAATACTCTTTACTTTTAAATACTGAATGTATTTAATTCTAATAATTCTAATTCTCTAGAATGCTGATGTTCTGGAATGGTAGATATTTCACAGTAAAATATAATAATTTAGTATTTTTCTTGTTCTACAATAAAAGTCTGCCCTGCCCAGCCAACATCACACAATCTGTGTTATATATTATTCTAGAATGTTGGATGCTCTAGAATGCTTCTAGCTATTTCTTATCTTAGCTGTTTAGAAATGTTTAGAGTTTTGGAGGTTATACAGGAGAATACAGTGTAGAATTTTAGAGGTTCCACAATGCTCAATATTTCTACATATTAAATGTTCAAGATTATTTTATGCTCTAGAATTCTAGATATTTCAAAGTATGACGGATGTTCTAGAACATGTTATTTATGTGTCTTGAAGCCAGCAATGTTGAATGTTCTAGAATGTTAGATATTGTAGGTCTAGAATATTAGATATTCTGAAATGTTCGATTATGTCAGTTGTCTAGGATCATCAGACGTTCCAGATGTTCTAGAGCGTTCCGTGTTCTCACCAAGTGCAGCTGTTCTTGCTGTGTCTGTGTGATGAGGTTCAGCGCGTCTTCTTCGCTCGCTGAGGCTTTGTAACGATCCTCCTTTACTGCCTGCAGCTGCTTCACCCGAGCCTGCAGAGCCAACAGCTGAAGCAGGTTCTACAATGGAGAACAGCAGAACATTCAGTATGGGTTCTACAGAACAGAAAGCCAGGTTTTCCCAAGGTGTAGAAAACGGGACGAGACTGAAGAGTAGGAGAACTCTTCAAGGAGAACAGAGAACAGCAGAACACTCACTTCACAGCAGGAGAACACTCAACCGGCGTCGAGCAGAAGAAATGGAGCTACTGATCAAGTTCTAGCACTGAGAACAGAACGTTTATCTGAGTTCTAAGTGATATTTTATTTTGTGTATTTTGTGTTTAACAAGTTTCCAGACATCTTGTTTACATAAGTAAGTGGGCGGAGATTTACTGAGTCATGACAGTTTGTCATGAGCAATATGCAACCATATGTGTGTGTGTGTGTGTGTGTGTGCATATACACACTTTTTCTCTGGTCTCCTGCATCTTGCTGAGGTTATCATTGCGGGCCGAGTTAATCTTCTGGAGGCCAGTGATCTGCAGCTTATTCTCTCTCATATTCTGAGCGAGAGAACTTTGAATCTCCTGCAGCTGTTCTATCACATCATCACAATCCTCTGCTCGCTACACACAACAGTAAACATCTGTTTAGTAATTATTTGTGATATTATTTTCATAATACACACTAAATATCTTATTGAAGTGAACTTAAATATTCAGTACAGTTTGAAAAATTACTTTCTATGAAATTAAAGGTGTGCTTGTATTAGGATTCACTCCCATCACAGGGAAATCCGGTTCAGCTTGATCTGGTGTAACTGGTTTCTATGAGAGTGGTGTTAGAATGGAGCTGGCCCGGATGTGATCAGAGTGTCACTGTAGAACTACGGCAGTTCTTGGAAGAACCTTGTTCGAGCACATAACTAGAAAACAACCTCAACAGCACTCAGCGCGATGCCCCCAGCACCAGACTGTTTTTGTAGGGTCTCAGACGAATCCTCTCTTTACCTGTTCAGTGACTTCACTGATTATTCTTTCCAATTCTATTCCTCTCTTGTTAAGATGATGATGATGATGATGGCATTTTTGTTTTGTTAGCAGGATGTCTTGAGGATTTAGAACCAGATTTAGGTTTTGGGTCAGGATCAGGGTCAGAGCAAGGTATGATTGGCTTTAAAATTAGTAACAAGAAGAACATGGAAGTTCCTCCAAGTGTCGAATAATTCAAGGTTGCTCTGCTGGACTTTTGTGATGTTTTTTTTTTTTTAATAACCAAACCCTAACTGCACATAGGACTTTCAAATGATAGGGGTAAATACTTTTGGAAACTATATATTGTACTAACACACATACAAGCACAAGTAATTCTGTTGACTTTCCATCGTATTTTGGAATGTTTTGTTATGATGTAACACTACACAGTGTGATGTAGAGATGTATTGGGATTGAAATTCTGGTGAAATAATACAAATACACACACACACACACACACACATGCCTTGTGCATCTGGTCAATGTTGCGACGCAGGTGCTGCAGTGTGTTCTGGAAATTGTTGTGTAAGACGTGTTTGTGGCTGCTGTGTGTCTGAGCCTCGCGGCGTGTCATGATGCTCTCACGCCGAGCGACCGCCGCCTCCATCTCCCTCAGCATCATCTCCTGCTGCTTCATCAGCTGGCTGTAATGCCTCTGACACACACACACAATGCACAAATAACAAACCAATACATATTAGCACATAAACTCACATACACAACATACACAAATACACATACACACCTCCATGCAATGTATCTCAGATTTCATGGTGTATATCACCCCCATTGCAAACTCGGACTCCAGGGCCACACGAGTCTCAAGGGCCAGCTGAATTTTTCTCTCCCACAACATGATTTGTCGTCTACACACATACACACATACACACACAATACATGTTTGTTTGGCTTAGAATAGTTAGATATCAGTGTATGTATTATTTTGCTCTTGACCAGTGTGTGTGGTGTGTGTACTCACTCTGCTTCCACCAGGCTGTTCATTAATCGCTCTTTTTCCTCCTGAAGCTTCTCAAGGCGCAGCTGCATCTCTACAGACTCCCTCTCTGCATCCTACACACACACACACACACACACACACACACGTACATACACATTTATACATATATAATTTCCTGGATATATTCATCCATCCATCCATCCATCATCAAGGAACATTTGTAGTCCAACCAGGAACCAAGGAGGCCAATGGTTATATATATCTGGGTGTGCGTGTAAGTGTATGTGTGTAACAGGACCTTGAGTGTGTGTATGAAGCTGTTCTCCATCAGGATGTTGCTCTGCTCCAGTTCATGTCTCTGCTGTGTATTCTGGTTCAGGAGAGAGTACAGCTTTTGCATGTCCAACCTCAGAACTTCAGTGTGTCTCTCCATCTCAACCAGAGCATGCTCCTCCTGCTCCATCTCCCCTACAGACACACACACACACACACACACGCACTGTGATGGCGGACTAAAAACCAGTGCCCATATGCATCAGACAATTCTCTGCTCAAATCCTACAACAAAGGCACATAGAGCATTTGGCACAGTCTGTGGTTTCTGTGTGTTTGAAAAAGGTTCAGGGCGCCCTAACTGGAACCTCAGACTGGTGAGTAGGAACTTTCTCAACACTCACTAACGTGTATCCCCTATGCCTGCAGATTATGCAAGTTCGGGAAGGACTTTGCCAAGAGGGAAGCAGCCTGCTGTACACCCTCAACTGCACCCGACGCTGCTCTGTGCCAGAAGCTTCATCTGCTCAGTTTGTCACTAGGGCTCTACCTGCACTGAACTATTCCAGGTGGATTTGCGCCCCTGCCTTGGGTGACCCCATAGAGCCACTAAGACTTCAGATAGCTTGTCTGAGTATACGCTGCATTGAGAAGATGCAGCAGTTTGCATTTCTGTAAATAAAAGCACTGCATGTTTGTGAAACTTGGTCTACGTGTTTCTCTCCACCTTGTCGAACCGCTACACTGGTGGAGAATGCAGGCAGGCAAACTGGAACTGAGCCCACAACGAACCCCAGAAAAATATCTGGGACATCTCTTGGAAACAAGCATTTAACAGCTGGCGCTGCTGTAGCTGCTTTTACAAGGCTTGCAAGCGACGACGGAGAAACTAACACAACTCCAACGCTGAGGAGTCAGAGACGTGCTAATCCCTAAGCACTCTCATTCCGCTGCTCACTGGTAAGGCACAGTGTGCATATTTTTTTCTTTCTGATGAAGATGCTAAATGTTATGACCTACTCAGAGAAGAAATGCCAACAGAACCAAAAATCAACTGAGTGGCAATGCGGGGCTTCTGGGCGGAAGTGTCTGGAAGAACACTTATCTACGTGATTCGATATCTGGAGGCAGTAAGCTGATATGTCTGATGTGTGTCGACTGTTGCAGATCAGGCAAATCCACACCTCCCTGTATCACCCACAGATGGATGGCCTCATCTAGTGTTTTAACCAAATGCTAAAAAGGATGCTAAGGTGGGTGATGGATGAATGGGGACAAAACTGGAACCAGCTCATCACCAACATACTCTTTGCAGTGAGAAAGACACTCCAAGCCTCCACAGGTTTCACCCCCTTCGAGCTACTATTTGGCCGAGCTGCTTAGACCTCACCAAGGGCTGATGTCAGGTGTTGCTTACACCTGAGGCTATGCCGGGTCCTTCCTTTTGGCCTGCATGGCACCCCAGCTACATTCCAGCAATTGATGGACATCATTTTACATCCTCCGTGCTTTTAAGCTTTAGTGTACCTCAATGATGTTGTCATCCACTCATCTCACCTTAAAAGGGGATTGGAGAAACTTTGGAAAGCCAGTGTCACGGCAAACCCAAAAAAGTGTCACTTGGGGCTGACCGAAGCACAGTACAATATCGGACCTAGGTTACTCAATCCCAAGGGAAAAAAGTGGAGGCTATTTGATCCTACCCGTGACCCTGCAATGAAAAAACAAGTATATGCTTTATTGGGCTTGGCTTTTACTGGTGTAGCTATTACTTGGCTAACTATTACCCTCTTAGACCTCATGAAAATGGGACTCCTGGAGAAGGTTTGCTGGACGGAGAGAGAGGAAAGAGCTTTGCAACAACTGAAATCCCATCTTAGGTGTTCCCTCTTCCCTCAGAATCCCTGACTTAGATCACCCATTCCTGGTCCACACGGACAGCTCTAAGACTGGCCTGGAATGGTCCTTTTACAGCAGATTTCACACATTATCTATAAGGCTGGCACTTCAATTTGGTCACTGACCATGCACCTCTACAGTGGCTGGCAAAGGTTAAAGACACTCAACACGGGAGTGCAGATAGGATCTCCCGGTGCTACGTCAGGTACAAGCTCGAAGCTCACATAAAGTATTTGCCCACTGCTACTTCAAATATCTTACCTGAGTATAAATTGTATTTGAAAGTCAAAAAATAAAGTTGTTTACAGGTCTGTAAATAAAAGCACTGCGTTTTTGTGGAACTTGGTCTCGGAGTTTCGCTCTGTCTTGTCGAACCACTCCAACACATACATACACTCCCATTTTATCAAGGGACCGGCACTGCGTCCAGTGGCTGGGGTTTGGGCATTGGGTGGGAATCGAACCAGGGCCTTCCGCATGGAAGGTGAGAAACACATATGTATCTAAAATATCCTAAAAACCCTGAAGCTAATCAGGTTGAGGTTCGTCTCATGCTCTGTGTGTGTGTGTGTTGCTTACTCTTTTTGCGGAGGTTCCTCTGCTCCAGGATAGTGAGCTGTGTGTTAAGTGTTAGTGTTGCGCTGCTCTGTGCTTGTTTCTCCCGATTCAGTCTCACTAGCTCCCCCTGCTGCCAGAGCCAGAAATGCTGCTGCTCCTTTATCTCAACCGCGAACTCCTCCAGCTGCTTATTCAGAGACCTCACCTCGAGCGCCAGAGGACCCAGGTCTTCTTGCTGCTCACACACACACATGTACACGCAACTTTTCCAAAATACTCAAAGAACAGTAGAAGGGGACAAAACTGTCGAAACAGTAAAAAGCATAAAAAAGAGAGTGTGTGCCTGTGTGGGTTTCAGTAAAGAAGGCGTGGCCTGTGTGTGGGTCTCAGTGAAGGAATTGTGGCTTTTGTGCATCTCAGTAAAGTAGCCATGGCCTGTGTATGTCTCAGTGAAGGAGGCGTGACCTGAGTGTAAGTGTAGGTCTAGGTAGGGTAAAAGAAGTGTGATCAATGTGGTATCTCAGTAAATATGGCGCGTGTGTCTTGGTAAAGGAGGCGTGGTTTGTGTGTTGGGTCTCAGTGAAGGAGGCGTGGCCTCGGTACCTCGTGACGAATATGTGATGTGTGTGGTGTGTGTTCAATTTGTGTAGTGTTTGATGTGTGTGGTGTGTGTTCCGTTTGTGTAGTGTGTGCTGAGTGTGTACCGTGGCGTTACTCACCCCCGTCTTCGCCCTGATCTGCTCGATCTTCTTATTACACACGTTGATGGCGCTCTGTTTGTGGTTGACGGTGAGGAGGAGTTTATCCACCGCCGCCTCACTGGCCGAGACCAGCTGGTTCCGCTTCATCACATCTTGTTGCAGCTCCATCTGCAGGCGAGAGAGAGCCTCGATTCGCAGCACCACCTCACTGACCTCCAGCGCCAGTGCAGCCACCTCGTTCTCCACCTTTGAAAGCTGGACTTCCTGAAACACACAAACACACAAACACACACACAGGTAGGTATAGAAAGAATTACCTTGTTTAAAATAATCACATCTTGGGCCTCCGAATGGCACAGTGGTAAAAAGTGCTTGTCCTATCACCCGGAGATCGCGAGTTCGATTCCTCGGCCCTCCCGACTAAGTGGTAGTAGTATCCTTAATGTGGGAGCGCCCCTAGTGACAGGGAGGAATTGAACACGACTAAATTAGGGGGAAAATCTTGTTGCTTTGCAGCCTGAAATTAAGACAGACGAAGTTTTTGCCTTAGCCAGCTGTATCGATTCAGTGCAGCATTTAACATCCAAGTGAAAAATATAACACCAACATGTCAGAAAAAGAAAAACACTGAGCTGGAAAAGGATCACTCCTTTGTGTCAGTATTTTGTTGAACCACCTTTTTTTTAAAAAAAAATTTCTTTAACTTTGCACATCCAGACTTTGCAATATTTGCCCACTCTTCTTTGCAGGACAGTTGAGCTAAATTTGATGGTGACCATTTGTGGACTGCAGTCATTCATTCAAGTCTGGGCTTGGGCAAGTCTGCAGTCTTCAATTCATTCAAGTCTGGGTTCTGACCAGGCCATGAAGGACATTCACTTTTTGCTCCTTCAACCACTGTCTGATCAGGTTTGCCGTGTGCTTTGGGTCATTGTCATGTTGGAAGGTAAACCTTCTTCCCATTGACAACTTTCTGGCAGAGGGCAGCAGATTTTCCTCAAGAATTTGACGGTATTTTTTTTTTTTCATTAGCAAAAGTTCTCGGATGACTCTGCAGTTGTGGGGTGTGTTATAGTGGTCAGGAAACAGAGTACAAAGGTCTAGTGGACACTTTTGTGAATTGGTGTGAGAGAAACTGGTTTATCCTGAATGTGACTAAGACCAAGGAGATGTGACTAAGACCAAGTCTACACTGAGCACAGTCCACATTCTGGGTGAGGAGGTGGAGGTGGTGGAGAACTGCAGATACTTTGGAGTTTACAATGACAACAGATTGGACTGGAAATGCAACACAGATGCTGCCCACAGAAAAGGACAGAGCAAACTCTACGTCTTGAGGAAACTCAGGTCCTTTAATAACTGCAGCAAAATGTTGCAGATCTTTTACCAATTTTATCAGTTGTGGCAAGTTCCATATTCTTTGCTTCCATCTGCTGGGGCAGCAGCATCAGAACCAGTGACTCTGAGAAATTTAACAAAAAGCTAATCATAAGGCTAGCTCAATATTGAGCACTCCCTTGGAGTGTTTGGAACTTGTAGTGAATAGAAGGATGTTACATAAACTGTTAACCACCATGGAGAACACCTCACATCCCCTATAATATTTGCTGGTTATATACTTGCTGGTTCATTCTCTCCATTACTACTTGCTGGTGCAGCTTATGTACAGTTTCGTTCCCACCTGCGTATACAGTCATTATGCACATATACATAGAAACAATATTTTAATATAGTCATATATTATTTGACAGCATTATTTGACTCATAAATTCTCATAAATTCCGGCAACTGCTTCAGAGTTGCTGTGGGCATCTTGGTTGCCTCTTTGACCAGTCTCCTCCTGCTTCTTTCATCCAGTTTGGAGCGAGGTCCTGATCCAGGGAGGGTCTGTGATATACCAAATACCTTCCACTTCTTAATAATTAACCTCACTGTGCTTCTAGACGGTGATAAAGCCTTTGAATTTCTTTGTGTCCATCTCCTGGTTTGTGTGTGTTTGTGTGTGTGTGTACCTTCTCTCTGAGCTGAGCCATGATCTTGGTGCTGAGATAGTGTGTGTGTTTGGCAGCGTTGTTGTGTATGAGCTGCTCCTGCATCCTACTCATGATCTTCTCCTCCAGCTCTAATCGTACACTCGCCTCCTTCTCAATTTGCTTCCTCAGAACACTGAGCTCTAACTGAAGCACGCTGCATTCCTACACACACACACACACACACACACACACACACACACAAACAGACTGTTAGACTTTGTGCAAGATTGTGTCGCTTCTAGGTCTCCTACAGTATGTGTGTGTGTGTGTGTGTGTGTGTGTGTGTGTGTCTCACCGAGGTCACTACGTTCATGCTCTTTTCAGTTTCCTGTACTGTGCGTGTGTGTGTGGTGTAGACACACTGCAGCGCCTCCTGCTGTGTGTTTATCTGTGCTAGGAGCTTCCCGTAGGTGGTGCTGTTGAGCTCAGCTCGGTTCACCAGCAGCGTCAGCGCCTCGTTCCGCTCCTGCTCCTGTGTGATGGAACGTCTGCATCCCTCCACCTCTGTGTCCAGAGCACGCAGCTGGTCATTGGCCGATCTGGAGCGGAGACAGCATGTGGGTAACCAATCAGAAATGAAATGCTACAAGACTACTATGTTGCACACACACTCACACACACACACACCTCAGCGCCTCCTGGAGTGTAGTGTACGCCTCGTCTCTCTTCTTCATCCCCATCACAATGCTGTTCCAGTGTTGAAGCAGTTGCTTCCTCTCCACTATCATGGTGTCTAACTCCAGCTGAGCCTGTGAAACACATACAGAGACACACACACACACACATTAATAAATGATTAAACATGTCATTCTTTTTATCCATTTATAGTTACATTAATGTTACATGAAATCCATAAACCATAAACACAAAGTCCATAACTCCATACCCACATTGCCTCACAAAAGTATTTATACCCCTTGAAATACAATGTTATAACCACAAACATAAATGTATTTTATTGGGATTTTATGCGATAGACCAAAACTAAGTGGCACATAACTATGGTTTTCCAAAATTTTCACAAATAAATATATGAAAAGTGTAGCATGCATTTGTATTCAGCCATTTTTACTCTAATACCTCTGGCTAAATCCAGTGGAAGCAATTGCATTCAGAAGTCCACCTGAGTGTAATTTAATCTCAGTATAAATACAGCTGTTCTGTGACGCCCTCAGAGGTTTGTTAGAGATCATTAGTGAACAAACAGCATCATGAAACCCAAGGAACACATCAGAAAGTTCAGAAATAAAGTTGTGAGTAGAAGTTTAAAGCAGGGTTAGGTTATAAAAAATATCCCAAGAACATCTCACGGAGCGGTGTTCAATCCATCATATGAAAATGAAAAGGGTACGGCACGACTGCAAAGCTATTAAGACATGGCCGTCCACCTAAACTGACAGGCCGGGCGAGAAGAGCATTAATCAGAGAAGCAGCCAAGAGGCCCATGGGAACTCTGGAGGATCTGCAGAGTAGTAAAGTAGTAAATGACCTCCTATTGGCCTCTGATCAGGGTTGTGCAACTATGCTTGTATTACTCGACCTCAGTGCAGCTTTTGACACTATTGATCACGCTATTCTTCTTCACAGACTAGAAAATGTAGTAGGAATTAAGGGTACAGCCCTCTCCTGGCTCAGATCCTATCTGACCGATCGTTATCAGTATGTA
>JAOVVB010069750.1:0-14035 GCA_028570985.1 Heterobranchus longifilis | reverse complement strand
GGGAGAGTGGAAGAAAAAAAAAAGGGGATCAGTCATCTAGCCAGCCAAAGGAGAGAAGTGGGCGACACTAAGAGACAGAGACTGGAGCCAGAGGAGAGAACCAAACAACCAGTCAGAGAGAGAAGTGAGAGGGAACAGGAGCTGTGGGACGTGAGGTGAAAATGGCTCAACGTCTGCGTTTGTACTTTGGCTCAGGCCGCAGTAACACGGCCCCGGAGATACTGGAAGGAGACTCTGAGGAGCAGCAGGGAGACAATGATGTGGTCACGGCGCTCCGCATGCAGCCACCTCCGGTGTCAACGCCTTCTCAGGAGCCAGCTGCGCAGCATGCCCCACCAAGAGCTTCGTGGTCGGAGCCTTCACTGAAACGCAGCTCCTCCATGTTCATACCCCAGCTCGCCGCCTACGCTGAGCCGCGGCCCACCAAGAGTTCCTCCATGCACATCTCCCTTCAGCGTGCCAATGGATCAAGTAATGGAGATTCCCGTAGTTATGCCGATGATGTCCCACCACCTTGTTATACTCCTCCAGGACCTGCGCCTGCCTATACTGAACCAGAGATCCAAGCAGACTTTCCACGACACCCTCCTCCGCCGTACGACAGCCCAGACACTTTAAACTCACAAACTTTTCTGACGGAGCCGAACCTGCCCAAACGCAGAGTCTTTAGTATTGGCTCCAACGGCCATACTGTGTACAGCAGAGGCCAACCTGGTATCAGTGTTGGTGGTATTTGCATCCAGAGGAACTCTCCGGACGGTTCTGACATCCAGCATTTCAGAATCCACCCTCATGGTGGTACTGGCTGGTCTGTCCAGCAGCAGAGCTTGGACCAGTGCTCCGTTGTTAATGGTGGAACACAGAGACTAGTGTTTCAGCTCCAGCAAAATCAGAATCAGGATCAGAGCCAGGCTGCTGCATCCCAGGAAGAATGCACAGATGTTGGCTTTGCCAGCCCGAGAGGTAGCCGCACGGTGCGTTACCCCAGAATTCGACTGGAGAGAAGCTCGCCTCATCAGAGGCTGCTGCTGGAGAATCAACAGCAGGAAACTGGCGCAGATAGCCAAGCTGTAGAGGAGAACCAAACAGACATGGAAGCAAGAAACAGATCGAATGGTTGTACTTTCAAAATCAGTGGGGATTCTTCCAGGAGGCAGCCTCATTTGAAGATATACTTTACCCCAGGCGGAGGTGGAGATCAGGATGTGAGCCTTGGCAATGATTCGACGAGGAATAATCCCAAGGTAAAGATTATTAGAAAACTTTAGTAGGTCTGAAAACATTTTTAAATGGAAAAAGATTAGGGATGCGCCGATATATCAGCCGAACATCGGTATTGGTCGATATTCTCCTTGTTGACTGCAATCGGCAAATAATATGACATTCACCTATGGTAGTGGCTGATATTTATCTGTTGTGTTAAATCAATTTTGCACTGGCTAAATGTTGTTAAAATGTTAAAAAAGCTTATGAAGCAGTTTTTACGATTGAATTTGTGCTCATTAAAATTTAGTGTAATGAAGGGCTGAATGATTTTAAAACTGTTCAGAATTTTCTTTATAATGAAGATTTCTTTTTTCCCTGGCACAAAAGGGGGATAAAAAAAAAATCAATATCGAACAAATTCTTATTTTAAACATTAGTATCGGCCCAGAATTTCCCAATCGGTGCATCCCTAAAAAGGATTTTTTAAATATTGTAATGACATTTGACAATGAGATTTGCAGGGTTTATAGTTTTAAATGATGACGAAATTCATTTGAGAATGAATCGTAAACGGTCATCAACAACATAGTGGACGGGTCATCTCGCTCATATGACATTTAGTTGAACACATGATAGCTTGTATGTAGTGGAGCCAGAAGAAGGGGGGGTGTATTTAGTAGGGCCATGGGTATGACAAATGAGAATCAGGGCGAAATTTATGCCTAAATTATGCAAACGTTGTGGGATGTCTTAAGTATTTCACATCTAATTTGTCACTCACGGAACCCAGCCCAGTTGAGGAGAGATCCGTATGGTGCAGGAAGAGGGTGGCGACATTCTGGGAAGTGAAAAGCACAGACATGGTTGCTGAGCTAAATCACACACACTGGCTTCCTTTCACTTCACAACCACAGGCATTTGAAGTTTTACACGCATCGGCCAATTCAGTCATGAAATGAAAACAGGAACAGGCTTCTGGATGAATGGATAATTTCTCCCCATGCACTTGTTGTCTTCTGTTTCATAGAAATGTGACACTTAAGTTTGGTAATACCCTTAACTGCAGCCAGTGCTCTTTGAGAGTTGGCTGTTTCTATCTTTAGTCTGTTTCTAGTGTGCTTGTTGATTTTGAGAGCGGGGCAGGCGGCATGTCTTCTTTGGCCCGAGGCTGGTATGGATCCGTATCCTCACAGCTGCTCCGTGAGTGATTAAGAACTAAGATGTCATTATGGGCCAAATGACGACCAAGAAGTTTAACAAGCTATCGGTATCTATGTTTTCCTGAAAGCCCGACGTTTTTTGATGTTGCTGTCTGTTCTCCTTCCATGCATAGCTCAAGGAAGCTAGCTTTTGGAAGCAAAACTGATCTAAACGTTGCACTTTTATAATCAGTGTGTCATATCACCTAATTTATCATTCACAACATTCTTAAGATATTGGACAGGATATTGGAGCAGCAGTAAATTTTGTACCCCATTTTTTCCCTCAATTTTAAATTTGGATAATAAACTGAAAGCTCAAGTTGCAGCTGTAAATAACAGTAATAAATAGTGGATTTTAAAATTATGGGGCATTGACTATATAAGGATTTCTCCCAGTTTCTCATGAAGGTTTTTCTCCCAGGAGTGGGCAGGCATTATCTGAAACACAAACTTAAATATTGTGCCTGCCTTCCATTTTTTCAATGTATACTATACACCCTGGACATTTGCGGTTCCCAATCTTTTTGTCTTGTGACCCTTGAAAATGAAGCCATGTCTATTTATGACCTCTTGTCACGGGTTGTATGAATACGAGTCATGACCAGTTAGCCAAAGAGTCATTTTTACTTATCAGATTGATTTTTGAAGGTTATAGCATTTTTCTGCTTTCCTATCCTGTTAATCATCTCCTGACTCCTCAGATTTTTCTTTTGGGCCTTGGGGCATCCCAACCCACAGGCTGGGGACCACTGACTGTACTGTACTACAGCAGTGACTTATAATGAATCAAACTTAAAGGTACCCTGTGGAGTTTTTCATCTTTTTCACACATGGAGCAGTTTTTAGCTGCAGCCAGCAGCTCTATAGCTCGTTCTTTTGGTTGGTTGGTTGGCTGGTTGGCCGGTCAGTCGGTTGGTCGGTCGGTCGGTCGGTCCCCACCCTTTGGTTGCCACAGTTTTCGCCCTAGGAGGCTGAAATTTGGCATGGATGTCAAGTGTGTGTATGTGAAGGTGTGTTTGTGTTCATGTAAATTTGCCAACTATGTGGTTGCAGCTATTGCGAATGTACGCTTGTTCATGAGTGGGTCTCCGTTTTGTAAGCAGGTGACGATATATACCATCCTGCCAGTAGTTTGACATTATTCTACTGAAGGACAGATAGTGGCAATATGCAAAGATAAAAACCATTATAACAAAGGCAGTGTCGAAAAAGACTGCTAGCATGTTAACATAGATGTAAACAATGCAGGTTTTAGAATATTAAAATATCAGCTATGCAAAGCTGTGCAAATGTTTTATGAGGAAGGAAATGCATTCAACATTACTGAATATAAATATGTCTTTTGTTGGGCACCTTTTAATATTGAACACGAAAATTGTGTTTGATTTAGTCAAATGTTTTCTGGTTTTGTCAGAGACCTGAGGCAGAATTAGACCTATGATGTGATTGGCTTGTTATATTGGCTGTTCTCCACGAATGCATCTATAATCTTAATATATTTTTAGTCATATTTTTGACAGCCATACTTGAATGCACTTTACATACCTCCTCCCTTCCCTCTTTTTTTAAAGACACGTGGTGTTGTGTTACCTCCGGGCATCCCGTTTCTCATGCAACACGGAAATCCTCATTTAGACCATAATGACAGGTCTTCCCCAACTGCTCGCCTGGAGTTGGAGTGCCCCTTTTTAAAGCCCTGCATGGGATACTACGTGTGTGTGTGTGCCACAGCACCATGCCCTCGTTACAGCCCTGCCTCGACGCCCCCCAGTTTCCATTCACAAAGAGCCCTCGCAGGCCACTGGGTTTGCTATATTTACCTGAGACGGGATTGTGGATGGATGGGGGGTGGGGAGGGAGGACACCCTCTTTTTATTTCGGTCCAGTAGCGTGTGAGATGGGTTGGAATTGCTATTGTTGTGAAGGGCTTTTCTGTGGCAGTTCTGATCTCGGAGCTCTGATACAATGCATGGCATTGTAATTCAGTCGTGTCAGCACGGAGACTGTTGAGTAGGTGAGACAGCCTTTTCACACATCAGTGCCAGTCTGGACCCCTTCCAGGTTTCTGTATATCATAAACTCAGTCTGTTACCACCTCTTCATATATATCTTCATGGCAGTTCGCTATGGCATGCCAATTCTTATCACTTTATTTACTACTGTCTTACAGGATCAGTTATTAGAATTACAAAAAAAAAGTTTTCTCTCACTTACCTCTTGTGATATCCAGGCATGCTTATAGTTTTGGTTGTATTTGTTTGGGCCCAATACAGGTGAAACATTGAAAACTAACATTTAAAGGGATATTTCGGATCTTTTAAAGTGGGGTTGTATGAAGTCCTTATCAACAGTAGACTTGGCATGCTCCCAGTTTGGAGAAGCAGATGGGACATGGAAGCTAAGCAATGTATGGCTGCAGAAATGTGTAGTTTAGCCACTTAAAAAAAATGACAGTTGTGGCAGAAATCTCAGAAACGGATAGTTTAACCACAAACCGTTCTGCATACAACTAGAAGTATGTGAGATGTAAGTGTTTTGGGTGAATTGGCCTGTTTGTGTTTTTTTAAGCTAGTTTTACAATCATCTGCCTCTTTCACTCCTCCTTCTGTTGGTCGTGAGTGGCACCCCCCCTCTCCGAGTGTAACCTGGCCCTGAGAGGCAGCTGCAGGCTCAACTGTGACCCTTTGATGACTCTGCAATTATATCCCTCTGCATACACATGCCCACAGCTTAAAATGCTTGTTATTGTTAAGGACAGAAAAAAACAGCCATGTGTCCCAGGAGTACATCATGTGTCCCATGGGATGCTGCCATTGCCACTGACTATCTCATAGGTTACAAGTCACAGGGCCACAACGTTTTACAGGATCAAGCATGTTAGCAAGTGAGATTTCCAGGTGAAGATTAAGTCAAGTTTATTTATAGAGCACATTAAAAAACAACAGACGTTGACCAAAGAGCTTTACAAAGAGATTAATTAAAAACAGGAATGATCAAATAAAAACACAGACATAAATAAGAGAATAAAATTTCAACACAAACAGCATTGCACAAACAACAAAATAAAATCTCTGCAGCATTAATTGTGCCTAAACTTTATTTATGAAGCAAAACAAAGAAACATGTAGGTTACAGGTCAACACATGTCAAAGAGTGTAATATGATCAGTGGTGGAATTTAAGTACATTTACTCAAGTACTATGCTTAAGTACAATTTTAAGATACTTGTACTTTACTTGAATATTTCTATTTTCTGCTACTTTAGATTTCTACTCCACTACAATTCAGAGGGAAAATATTCTACTGTTTACCCCACTACATTTATTGATAACTTTATTTACTAATTACTTTGCAGAGTCAGATTAATAATACAAAATATGATCTACAAATATATTATGATATATTATTTTGGATAAAGATGCAGCTTTATTGATCTCTTGGTGAAATTCACAAGCTACCCAGCAGTAAATAGTGAAAAATAAGCCCCACCTTTATCAGCTGCAACATTAAAGTGATGAACACATTAATGCATAATTATAATTCAATATAAAATATGTATTATTCAGAAATGAGCCATTCTGCACAATGGATACTCTAATCTAAGTATAGGTTGATGCTAATACTTTTATACTTTCACTTAGGTAACATTTTGAATGCAGGACTTTTACTTGTAACAGAGTATTTCTACGCTCTGGTATATGATCAGACTAAATTATTCACTGTTTTGAATTACTTGAGAGTTATGCAAGAAGTAAATGAATTATTGTGCCGTTGGTTTGAGAAATGAAAGCAGATACGGCTGTAACTTACACAGCAGTGGCTGTGACTCTGACTTTTCCAAGAAGAAATAGTTCAAACTGTGTGTGTCTGAGTGTGAGTGTAGGTGTGTGTGTGTGTGTGTCTGTGTCTGTGTGTGTGTGTGTGTGTGTGTGTGTGCGTGAGAGCGAAAGTACACTTGCATTCACAAGTGTCTGTTTACGTGCCTGTGCATTAATAACTCAGTGTTTTTATGTGACTCATTTGTAACCTTTCACTATTAAATTCCAGGTCTGTAAACTGTGGTGGGAGCCCAGTGCACTCACTTCAACAGCACTGCTTTCTAGGGCTGCACAGTATATCCTTTTTTATCGTCATCGCAATAAAAAAAGACTACGACATATCGCAAAAAACAGTCAGGGATTTTTTGAGTTAGTTAAAAGAAAGTATTATTAGAAAACTGCACTTTAAATTGTAAATATCATTCCGTTTTATGGTGCCTTTTGTGTTCAGTTCAATTTTTTTACAGGATATGGTTTGTGCAAATGGTTTATTTTTGCAAAATGTATTTAAATTTTAAGTGAGACATGATAAAATATCACAATTTTAAGCTTAGATCTGGTTACTTTTTCTGATTCGTCACACACAATTCATTCAATGACGGTTGGAAATTTGAAAATCCAACGATAATTTCAGTTTTTTACAGTTTCTGGCTATGATAAATGGTCTAATTTTGGCGATTTCTTTTTTTTAAAGAACACATGCCTTTCAAACCCGCCTGCAGGCTGATGGGTTAAAAAGGGACCACAAATATAATTTAATTTCATTGTCAAATCAACTTGATATACAGGGTTCCCCCACACCTAAAAGTACAGATTTGTTTTTATGACTGCACTACTTTTGTGCAGCAGTGAAGCAACTTTTACAGATGCCACAACATTGATCATTTCTTCAGTTGTATATCAAACTCAGTTGTGTATCAACACTCGGGTTGCCCTTAAAGTTTCCCACAACCCGCAGGTGGGCCATAACTCAAACTGAGAAACACTGGGCCAATAGAAGTGTCACACATTGTTTCAACTCAGCCTTTCCTGTCAAACCAGTGTCTGCAAACAAACATCATTGTTAGTTAATGACTGTTGTCTAAATCAGTTGTGTCCCACACACAGGCTACTTCCAAGAATGGCCTTTTCCATCTCACACAGGTAAACATTGCTCCCACTGGGGGGGCTGCTGCTGTGCAGCGCAATCATCCGTCAATCTCCCCCTTTTCCTCTCAGTCTGCATTCATTACGACAAAACGGATGGACAAATCTACGGGCTTCTTAAAATCTGAAACACAAACCTTCCCTGGTTCTCCCGTGTTGTCACCTCTATCCTTCTCTCCCTCTGTCTGGGTGACTTGGCTTCAATCTGGTGGCAGTGGGTGTTGTTTTTCCTTGCTGGATTCACGGGTTCTTCTCCTATGAAATAATGCCAAAGGCCTATCCATAAATAAAACCTTAGACTGAGCCTTCTGCAATGGACACTTGTGGAAATTTGATTTGGTAGAGAAGATATTTCTGTGCTTGCTGTAACAACAGAATTTTCCCACAGGGATGAAATAAAGTTTACCTTACCTTACCTTAAAAGCATGGCTGCTTAATAAACCACAACAAAGTAGAGCAACTATGATAATTTAAAGGTCCCATATTGTAAAAGTGAGATTTCCATGTCTTTTAAAAAAATTATAAAGCAGGTCAAGGTGCTATATACATACTGTTAAAGTATCAAAACATCTAATCCACGGAGAAATGCACACAGCTGTCAGCACTTCTGTAAGTTTGTGATGTCACAACTATACTATGTAGGTAAAAAGTGGCGTTACAGTCATTCCCCGGCTGCAATGACGGTGCAGAGACACCAAGAGCGCACATGCAGAAGACCTGGAAATGCTGACAAATCAGAGCACACTGGGCTTTTTTGGGAGGGAGGCTTAAAGAGACAGGTGCTAAAACAGAGCGTTTCAGACAGAGGGGGAATACAGGTGTTCCAGCACAGACTGTATGAGAAAAATAATGTGTTTTTTTAACATTAAAGCATGTAAAAAAAATTCTAGTAGAAACCCAAAATACAAGTATGAACCTGAAGATGAGCATACAGTATGTCCCCTTTAAGTAACACTTTGAATTCAGGACTTTAAGCCTACTTGTAATGGTAGACCATGGTATTCCTACTTCCTATCGTAAGATGAGCACAATATGGGACCTTTAAGTAATGTAGTATGTGGTATTGCACTTCTGTCTGAGATTTTCCGATCACTACAGGTGTTCATAAAAAAGGCTAGAGGTTATTTCTGGATGTGGCCGTCCATGAAATGAAAATCTTTGTCTCTTTTCACTCCGTCTGTGACAAATGAACACAAAAATTATGCTGGACCTTCTGGTGCATTGGGTAATTCACCTCAACATTGTGGTTTTCCCCCTCTCTTCCCCTTCTGGAAATTCCCCAGACACACTGAAAAAGCTGTTACTTCTAAAATTAAGCTGCTGAAGGTGACCTTCTCTTTTTCTTTTCCAGACCAGAGATGATTTCCTGGGACAGGTTGATGTTCCTCTCAGTCATTTGCCGGTGAGTTATTTGCATATATGTGGGTGTGTGTGTGGGTGCGTGGCCAGACTGGCTGTTATAACAGTGTTTTGAATACTCAGCTGTTTCTTATCTTCAGTTTTGCTCTGACTGATTAACCTCTGTGAAGGTCAGGCGAAGAGTGTGTGTGTGTGTGTGTGTGTGTGTCTTGAGTGTGAGAAAGTGCTAGCCTCACAAGTAGCGTGTTGTTGTGATCAAACAGCGCGCTCCTTGTTGGAAATGGAAAGCGGGCTGTCTAGAATATAAACAGAGCTGTCTATACTGAGGGCAGACTACCCTCAGAAAACTAATGGAAAAAGCTACACTTGTCAAATTCACTCTGACTGCTGGGAGATAAAAGCCTTTACAAACAATAACATGCAGAGTTTTTACAGTTTAGGTTCGATGTAAGTGAACAGGACTCAAACAGATGTACAAATCATTCTCACCTCCTCCACTCAGATGAGAACTGTCTGTGCTGTCGGACTGATTGAGGCTCTCTGAATTTCTGTCTAAGTTGTGAACTTGAAAAGCACATCAGTAAAAGGTGTTGGGGTTAATTATTAATGTCCTGTGTGACTCCCATAGGTCCAGGAAAATTAGCAGCAGATAAAAGCCTTTAGTTGAGTCACGTTGAGAGACGAAGTCAGTGGACGTGATAGAGAATGGTCCTCCTGATGCAGCTGAATGCTAATGCTTTAATTCATGAAACAAATAAGCTGAGCATGAATGCACTCCTGCAATGCTTGTACAGATGGTGTGATCTGTGTTTTATGTGTGTTTTGATTTGATTCATCCGTTGTAGGAAGTCTTATTCATAGTTACTGGACATCACTTTAGTCATCACCCTTTTTGCTACACCAGCGTTGACTTTTCATTAATCCGGTCATCCATGTTGAGTCATCTGACGCGATCTGGTAGCAACATTTGCCTTGTGGAGGCTTGAACTTACTTAAACCTTTTTTTCATGCACCACAAACAGCATGAAACCTTGTGCCAGCTCATGTATCTAGCCCTGTTTTGCATGAGTCACACATAAGATAGACTACATGTTGCTTCAGGCTTTTAAAACTGTGGTAAACAGTTTTCTGGAAAAGGGAGAAAAAAAATGGCACAGTTTGAAAATACAGCACTCATCCTGCAGCTCTCCCCTCTCTCTCTTAAGCCCCTCCCACCAGAGGTGCACGTGCATTTGCTTCATACAGTAACCTGTATGAGTACTAGTCATTCACTTCAATCACCCCGATCGTGATTGCAATTACTGTCATGTCTTCTTTGCAGATTTGTGAGCCTGTAAAGCCCTTTGAGATGACATTCTGTAATGTGTACTGTGTGATTCAAGGCTCTAGCTACATAAGCATGAATTAGCTGCAGCTATTAGCCTTTGACTATGGCTAGCAGAAGGCTCAACTATTAGCAACAATTTATCTCCATCTCTGAAACGCTTTGCCGATATTGACATGTGTTTTGTTGCATTTATTGTCAGACTCTGGTTTCTTTGCAGTGTAGGCAGTTGTTGCCAATGCTGGAAAAGCAACTCTTTCTGCAGGATTTTCCGCCATTGAATCAGACTTTCACCATCTGAAGGGGCGTGCATGCACATCTGCATTTGTAGAACAGCCAATAGGAGCACCCCCTCTCTCTGAAATGACCTGTAATTGGCCAAAGTCTCCCGTCACAGGCTAGATTATCTAAAGCCTGAAAACAGAACCAAAAGGAGGTGCATAAGTCTAGTTTCTCTCAGACCACTTGAATTGCAAAGGTTATTATGTAGTTTTTGCCCAATGATGTGGAAAAATAAAACTGCCTACCCCAGCTTTAACAGCAATGTTTTCAAACAATCATTTAGATTATTAAGACTTGATATCAATTCTTAATGTCTGATGTGAAGGACAGTTTGGTCCCAACAGCTTCACCACAAATATTAAATTATTATATTTTGGTTTCGAGATCGTACTTTTGATATGGAATGATATGGATTCAGTGGTATGTTACAGAGCACTATGTGGTGAGCAGCCAGTGTAGACTGGTTTGTCCCAGTCAGTGAGTAGTGGGAGATTGCTGTGAATTTCAAAAGACCTTTCTGCTGTTCAATATGTAACAGGAGAAGCTCACGTTGCCTAATGATCCTGCAGTGCTGTAAACTCATGACTCTGATATTTTGACATGGTTTAACATGTGTATTTGCTTGTGTGTTCAATTGATTACCGTCAACAAATGCCTCCTTTTGATTTGCAGACAGAGGACCCTGCTATGGAGCGGCCATACACGTTTAAAGACTTCCTGTTGCGGCCCAGAAGGTCAGTTTCTGCTGCACGTGACAAACAGGATGTGACAAGTAAACAGTGAAATTGGATACCAGTAATGTAACTAATTAGGTTAGATTGTGGCTGATTTGCTCTATTAGCAAGTGGAATAGACATTGACAGATTATCAAACTCACAGTGACTTTAATGATGCTTTGCAACACTATGTAGCATGTAGGGCTGTCGCACTTACCGCAATATTGACAAGCCAACTGCAGGGGATGGCAAGCAACCGCCACAACTGCTATGTTCACATTTTTTCTTTTTTTCATGAGGCTAAGCCCCTCTTGTGTTACACTTGAATGCATGTGTATTGAATGTTAAACGAAGGCACAATGAAAACAAGAGTTAAAAGTGTAATGTACGGGTAAATAAAAGGCAGAATTTAACATACTATTGAATTGTTTCGTCTAAAGGCTGCTTGAAAACAGCGAGGATAAGGAGTTGGGCTTCGGTTTATTTCTTTACTCGTCCCGGTGATCGACTCATCTGGGTGATGCCGTCGAATGTGCGTTAGCATGTTGGATGTGTTTCCATTCACATACCCTACAACGGTGGAGTAACGCCGACACGCCGTCTTCTTCTTACATGTATACACAAATCTCTCTCTCTCTCTTTTGCTGTTGTAGCTGACCAGGAAGCCCAGGTCTTGCAGCTTTGCACTCACCATAGTGTGACTGACTTGCACGCTATTCCGCTTGTTGCGCTAACCACATCACATGTTGCTAATGGCCGACAGCTAAGAGTGTCCGGGTGTAACTTGCGCTTGTGTAATTTAGTTCCGCATTAAGTCTACATACCATATGTAGATATGCAATAATACCACATGTCGCGCTGTTGAGCTACCCTAAATCACCGCAGGGGAAATTCCTTCATCGCAACAGCCCCTAGTGTCATGTCTCCAGAGAGCAGGAGGTTCATGTGACGGTCAGTTGAACACTGATGATGAAAGACCATCTGGTGCTAATAGCCAGTTTGGAAACTCCCTTGCATTTCTAAGCATTAAGCTACTAGGGGCTCTGAGGGCGGCAGGCCACCTGGTTTGGACGTACTGTTTTCAAGTGGGTCCATTTTTGCCGATGTCATCCTTCTAGTCACAAGTCCAGGGTGAAGGGTTACCTGCGTCTGAAGATGGCCTATCTGCCCAAACAAGGAGGACCCGAGGAGGAGGCGGGAGAGATGAGGGAGGAAGCTGAGGTAAGGTCTTGGCTTCTGATGATGTTGTAACTGCTGACTTAGCATTACCTAAGGCTTTTCATAACCGTCTTCTTCATAATAACCTGAGGCCAAACCAGAATCTAGTTTTATTTCTTCCTTCCACACAAAGAAAACACACTTCTAAGCTTAAAGACGAAAAGTGAGAGTCCCAGTTTGGACCAATAGAAACGCAAGAGTGGTGGCTCTTCTTTTTATTATTTTCTCTGCAGCATCTTTGCTGCCAGAATCTGGTCAAAGTCTTTTCCAGGTCAGCATATGGAAAAACCATTTACTATACTCCCGGCTATTTGGAGAAATAAGATCTTCTCCTCTTTTTCTTTATGTGTATTCTTGTGTGTGTGTGTTCAAGTGTGGATTTCTTGTGGATTGTGAAAGAGAGCTATAGAGCGGTGCTTGGCATTTTCAGACAGTGAAAGGCTTCACAGATAAGGTGACTTTTAGCAGAGTACGAAAACTTTAATGCCTCTCCGCTAACCTCTTTTCACTAAATGCTCTCACTGTGAAAACTCAATTTTCACATTTCTTTTTTTTCCTTCTGTACACTCTAAGTGAAATGTATTACGCCAGCTCGACTGTTTTTTTTTCACCGTTACTTCTCTGCCAACCTTTTCGAAAAGAGAATGGTCAAATTGTCAACACTGGTAGTGATATTGATGCACATTAGTTCCTGTGGTCGGATTCTGTGGTCGGAGATATCCCAGCCAGCCGGCAGCTTGTTGAACAAAAATAAATGCCAGTAAATGCTAACAAAAACATTTTAAACCACAACACAGCAACGAGTCTTAACCAGCCGCAAGTGAATCCAACATCTTTAATGTATTTCCATGCTTGAATCCCGTAAATCGGATGTTCATGTGTGTCTGACAGTCTCAGCTTCCTCTTTCAGGGATGGGATGAGTCTGCCGACTCGGGCTCGCAGCGACCCCAGCAGCTGCTTCCTCCATTGCCCCCGGGCTGGGAAGAGAAGGTGGACAACCTGGGACGCACCTACTACGTCAACCACAACAACCGCAGTACACAGTGGAAACGGCCCTCCAACATGTACGCCTTAGATAAATGAGAAAATCTTAGTTTGTGGCTGCACAGGTTTCATGAGGCTGTGATTATCCTCGAGGTCACAACAGGTCATTTTATACAGTGAGGTCAAGTTTCAAAAAATGGTCTCACTACAGTGAAATGGCTACTATGCGGGACTCACATCACACAGGAATACAATTGGCTTATTGAGTCCACAAGAGTCTCATCTTTCCAGTGATAGCCAATTTATGTAATTCAAGACTGTTTATGGACCCCAGTATACAGGAATATTCAAATACACCATTTTAGAATCGTCAAAAATAATTATACTGCAAATTTAGCCGAGCTTTGGAGCGTTATTTAATTATGCGTACGCATGTACTCAATAACTGCAGGAAGTTTGCGTAAAAAAAGTGATTTGGATGAATTTTGAGCAGATTAATTCCTGTAAATATTGCATCAGAGATGATTTTTAGGAATTTTAATACAATTCTCTGTATTGTGTTTTTTAACATTCATACTTAATAGTCCCTTTATCCTGTGAGTTTCTTTTAAGTTTATATCTTGAATAATAATCCAAACTTTAAAAATATGTATATATGTATATATATTTTTTTAAGTTGTCTTATACCCCTTAAAATCAAGAAGGCCTCGTGACCCCCCCCATGAAGCTTTGGCGACCCATAGCCGGGGTTGGGACCCACAGGTTGGGAACCACAGCCT
>JAOVVB010069723.1:0-14036 GCA_028570985.1 Heterobranchus longifilis | reverse complement strand
CACACACACACACACACACACGTACGCACACACACACACACTCATATTTCACAAACTCTCCATGCCCCCTACTCTGTCTATAAACAAACTAGCATGCTCACCAAAACTACAACCTGAGGTGTGGTCCTTCTCTCCACAAACACACACTCTTCCTCCTCTCTTCACTCTGATGGAAAACGGGGCCGTCCGTTCCTGAGGGTGTGCGCCAGCCTCGTCCTGTGCTCTTACCTGTCCAAGATGTCATGGCTGGACGTGGCTGTGGCTCCCAGCAGTCCTAGTGCTGCACTCCCCACCGCTGCGGCAGCCCCGCTGCCTGCCTCCATGATACTGACTCACTGCAATGTGCAGCCTGCCAGAGAAGCAGAGAGGGAGGGAGGGAGAGAGAGAGGGAGAGAGGGGAGGGAGGGGAGGAGGATGTGAAGAGGTAGATCAGGAGGGAGAAATACGAATGAGATTAAAGAAATCACATGTAGAGGCAAGAGGGAGGATGACAGGGGGGGTAAAAAGTGGGGAATAATGAGAGAGGACACTGTGAAAACGGGCGGTGGAAAAGGAAAAGAGGAGAATGTACAGGAAGATTGGCATGGGAGCAGAATGAGAGAGAAGAGGGAGAAAAAAAAAATCATTAATTGTAGTCTGTAGATCAAATAAGTCATGCTGATGGAGCTTTGCAAAGCAGGATTTCACTTTGGTGTTAACACATTTCTGATTCTGGCACACACATTGCAGTGTGAATTAACAGTCAAACACCAACATTGGCTGCCCTGACATCCTGTGCTGACTGAGCTCCCTGATGTCTATATTTCAACCCAGAATATCAATAGGCCAATCCATTTTTTTCCCCCAGCCAATCCATGTTTTATGTAAAATGACATTCTATGTCATCGACAACAGCACTGTGTCCAGACATTCACTGACTTACTGACAGCTTTCATACAAAGAAGACAACCATTAATACACGCAACACAGTCACACACATCATCATTTGGCTTGTGCTTCTGTTGTATTTATGTTTTGTATAAGAATGCGGCCTTACATTTTTTATTGTATAACTCGTTTTGATTATGTATTGCTTTGCCATAACATTTCTGCAAACACAACAGATGTTGGAACACTCTGACAAACATAAGGCACTACGTTCACAGAAAAGCTTCAAGTCAGCAAATTTAAGTATACTAGCAGTAAGATAGTGGACCTTGACTCATTACTGGATAGACAGATAGATGCTTTAGTCCCGGAGGGAAATTTGCATGCCACAGCAGCAGTACTGCAAAAGCAAATGTCAAATGCAGGTACTAACATAAAAGTAAAGGAAGTATTTGCTTTTAAGCATGTGCATGGAAACGTGCACGTGCAAAATGAATGTAATTATATAAGTTAAAAAGATGTATTGCACTGTGAAGTTAGACAATTGCAATGCAATTCTAAGTCCAGTAAGCGAGTCCAGTAAGACCTCCCAGTCCACTGATGTCCAGACTGCAACAGTCACAGAGCGACGATGAGTTAAACAGTTTGATGTCCACTGACGCTGTGACTGATTCCACCAGGCGCTGTGAATTTATTCCATACCACACAGGGAGCGTTTCAGAAGCAGAGTGTTTTACCTGGTCATTTTCTTTAGATATTTGTGCTTCTTCCATAAAAGTAAGTAGGCTATGTTCTTTTTTTGTCAGTTTTAATTATGTTTATTGTTATTTTCTACTTTGTTGTGCTGTAGTCTACAGACAAGGTTTACACCATTAAAAGTCCAGTTATGAACGACATGGATCAAAGATTTGTGGCTGTATTTTAGTTGTTAAAAATACATGCATGCTCATAATTATTTTATATTTCACATACAGCGCCTGTTAGCAGTAGGAGAACTTACTTTATCTGCTCTGTGCAACTCAACGCGGCTCCGTCAAAAATAGTCTAGGCGTGCGTTTTTAGTGGAGCAGCATTTCTGGGACGCTTCTGAAATGCGCTGTGTCGCATCTGATGGAACACTAGCATTGTCTAGAGTGCATTTTTGCTTTTTAACTTGAATTAATCAATTATTAAAATATACGATACATTAATCAACTAATCATTTCAGCTGTAAAGTGCATGATTAACTACTTTAAAAGGACAGTTCTCCAGCAATTTAAAACTTTAGAGAGTTTTCTCCCAGACTGGTATAAATCAGTTAATATAAGAGGAGGTTTCTCCCAACTAGACAACCAGTTAGCATCCCTTCTTGTGATGTTCCTTATTATCATTCTTATGTACGGACTCTACTTTTCACACTACATGCGTTGTGATGTGTTGTTTAAAACTGTGATTAAGGTTACTTTGTGACTATTATCAACAGTGCTCATCTCCCACTGAATCACCAGTGTACCATAATCACAGCAGAGAACGCCCTCTCGGGTATTATTGCCATAATACGACCCGCCACATGACAACCTCCCAATGAAATCCTAATGTGACGTTGTCAGCAGACGAAAATAGATGAGAGGAACACAGCAGGAATGACCCAATAAAACAGGGGAGGAGAGAAAAGTCCATATAGCCTGTTTTTCTGTGGCAGTCAATGGCTATGCACTGTAATCCCAGGAGGAAGACCGAGAGGAGAGAGATGGAGGGAAGGTGGGAGGGGGCGCAGGAAGAGAAAGCGTGGGAGGAGAGGATCCTCACAGGCCACACTGATGCAGCTGGTTCTACATCTGACAAAGACTCAGGGCTCTGTGGTGTGCAATTTAGTCATATACACACTCACTATAATAATAGACAGATATAAGTAGATTACAACTACCGTAGACAAAATATATCTATTCTAAAATACAGATTTGTTTTCCCTTTACTGTGACAGGAATTCCTCTAAAATGCTGAAGTTAATTTTACATCCCTTAGAAAGTAGGGCCGGGCAATATATCAATATTATATCGATATCGTGACATGAGACTAGATCTCATCTTAGATTTTGGATATCTTAATATGGCATAGGCTAAGTGTTGTCTTTTCCTGGTTTTACAGTAAAGTGATGTCATATTTCTGAACCTACTTAGCCTACAATATTGTTGCAATATTCGATATTGAGGTATTTGATCGCCCAGCCCTTTAAGAAAGTTTTTCATTCAAAGTGATTCAGGGATCTGCGTTCTAAAAATAACAAGGCAACAGTATGAATCATGAGTGAATAAGCCCCCCTCTGGACCAATCAGAAACTAATGCGCCACCTTGTTTTGACCTGTGATCGTCCATTGAATAATGAACATCCAGAAAACCTGGCTGCCTGTGAGTCTTAGATTATCTACTGCTGTGACTCTGTAGGTACTCATCGAGTCCATCTATTCCGTCTGCCATCAGGCTACTGGACGCAGACAGTCGTCATTTTAAGTGAACTGAGTGGATTCTTTAGCCTTCACATAGTTCTTCATTTACGTAGGTGTATATGTATGTAGGCCTATATGTGTGTACAAATATGTAGCCTGTGTGTTCGGGCTGTCCTCGATTAAAGAAATCCTTAGTCGACTAACACTCGTGCGATTTTGTCCACTATTCGATTAGTTAATTGACAGATTTGTCACGCAAAAGCACCACTTTAAATCTTGTGTTTACCAGAATTGTGCTCAGTTTTTTGGAAATAAGTAATTCAGCATTAAAAAGGGGGGCAGCCCTACTATGTATATACATATTTATTTATTTTTGTATATGTGTCAACAGTCGATACATTCTTCTAAAGACTTATTATGAACTGTAACAAAATGGTTTCCTCGTATCGACACACGTATGTTGATCTGTTGCCTGACATATACCTGCCTCTGTCGACTAGGTAGGCTACAAATTAATTGCCCTTCTAGGGATAAATAAAGTTGTCTGTTACCAAATGCAGATGGTTCCCAAGAGCCTGGTCTGCTCGAGATTTCTACCTTAAGTAAAAGGCAGTTTTTTTCTGTAAAACAGGTTTTTTTCTGTTAACGCTTGATGCTGGGACTTTGAAAATCATTGAGCCTGTTCGAGTCCTGCTCTATATGAAAAGTGTCCTGCGATAACTTTTGTTATGAAATGACACTATAAATAAAGAATCTGTCAGAATCTGATATCGACTGCTATGAACAAGTGAGTTGTGTGTTTTTGTCCACCTGCCACTGTGGCTGGTTGATTCCAAAATCTACCAGCCACTCACTAGATTACCGTTGTTTTTTTGCTGGTGAGTGAAGCAAATCTAGCAGCCACTTGCATATTTTAACAGGATTTGGCTGGTAGCTGGTGCTAATTTCCAGTCCTGGTGGTAGTGCCTGCATATATGAAAACACACATTGCCTTTGTCATTGTGTGCAGAGAATCGAGTGTGTGCATTAGTTAGAAGAGGAAGTGAGTTTATGTATGCCAGGCAGGCAGGGCAAAGCAGGCTGAGCTCCCCACAAATACCTGATGCAGCAGAAAAGCTATAAAATGGCCGACCTTGAGAGAGGACAGAGCCTGAGCTCCGAGGAGATTAAAAATCAAGACTGAAGAGTTTCTACACAGTAAACATCCTTCATTCTCATCAGGGCAGCAGCATTACTGATGACAAAGTTGTTCTCATTAGATTGTGTCTTATCACAGGTTTGAGTCAGGAAATGTTCAATCTCGGAACCCGAAACTCTTGTTTTTCTTTGCGATGATTTAGCCTCTGGGGGCAGCGGCCAAGTTTTAACTTGAGACGCTAGAATGGATTTTTTTTTCAAAGGCAATCGTGTAATCCGACTTTGAAAGCAATTTGTTTCTTTTATTATGTCGAACCTTTCTCCACACAATACACAAACATCAATACTTTTTGTAGGTGTTTTAGGTCCAGAAGGCATTTCGAGCGGCCCGCTCCTTTCGCTCTGTTTACCTGATACAATTGAAGCAAGTCCCACCCCCGCTCAAATGTGATTCGTCAATACTACTCGGACGACAAAACGGTAACCAGCGTGCTTCTGAATCCAAAATCTTGTCTGGTTGCCTACAGATTCTTCTTCATGTGCAGAATCTGTTTATAGACTTAACAGTGTATGACATGACATACATTATGAGTTTAATAAAAAGCTAAGCTTTAAGAATTGTCAATGTCAGCCATGATGTAAAAAGTATTTGGTGGCAACCTTTTTTCCCAGATGAAAACAAGACTAAAACTAATAACTGGGTGAACTGGAAAAGTTTCCTACTTGTCGGTTAACAGTTAATGATCGGTTAACGAGGGTCGGCTATCGGTCAGAAAAAAAACATGAAAATTAGCATCACAAGCCACAAGCCAGGGAGTTTTTTTCCCTATCCAGTAGTGAAAGCGCAATGAATCCAGACCTTACTCCAGCGGAGATAGGTCTGTCTATGTTAGCCTACCCTGCAATAGATGAGAACGACACATGTAACCATGGTAACTGTACTCATCAAAGATGGCAACAGCTGTAGCCTCAGAAGGCTCAGTGGACATTAAAAAGTGCACGATATAAATGAGACAAAATCAAATGACAAAACTGTTGCTACTAAACAATGGCCCCTCCCCTACTTCCTAACACCAGACCGATCTTTGGACTCGGCCTTCATTTTGATCTCAACTACACACCTGTAAAGTTTCGTGACTGCATCTTGCAGTTATGACGCTGTCACTGTGACAAAATCTGTCCACAGACAAGCAGACATTATAAACACCTGACAAAGTATTTAAAACCGGCTCTGTGGTATTTCCTGCTACAGTAGTACATTTTGCTTTACGTTGCTGTTGCTGCAGAAACAGAGCAGCTCTGAAGTATGAGGGAGCCATGTAAATGCACATAAATCCCTCTACATGAAATCAATACAAGGAAGGCGAAGTTCACTCACATGACCTCTTCCAGTTTACGACACTTCAGCTACGATTTAAAGAGAAAATGCAGACATAAAAGCTATAACGAGGCCTAATGTAATGTAATGTATTGGTTTTCACCATTTGGTGTAATTCCCTAATGACTGAGGTAAAAGCAATTTGAGATTGAGACATGTCACTGAACCCAAACAACAGATGGTGTGAGACAAAGGTTAGTGACCTTTCTTAATTCCTGCCATCATTACCAGCAGTCTAAATGTAGACATGTACTGAATGATCACTATTTGTGAACAGCCAGTGGCATAAAAATGATAAAAATTGTGATTTAAAATTCATCAGTTGTTCATTTACTCATGTAATTCAGTGCAGTGTTGCAGGACGTCACAGAACAAATGCAATGTGCTGTGTTTACTGTCACACTTTATCGTCACTGTTGCCAATTTGGGGACTTTCTGGCTACAGCACTTACTGTCCATTCAGATTAACGAGGGATTTCATTCTCAAAAGTGATAAGCAAAACATCAGCTAACTAATAATGTATTATCTGAACTGTACAGCTATTAGAAATGTGTACTACTTGCTTATCAAATACAGCAGTATGTCCACTACATTCAGCCAGTTGTGGCCGCCTGCCAGGCCTTAAATTACAGTGCACCAGCAATCCTCTGTGCTTAATACTGCCGTATTTATCACTATATTCCAGCAGTCATTCAGTTTCTTGTTGTTGCAGTAAGCAAATGTTGGGTAAAGTTGCGGACACTTCCTGCAGGTGCTTCAAAATGAATATGGTTTCATGTGAGGACAGTCAAGGCCTCCTATAGAAGCTATAAGCTAACATTACCAAAAGCCAAAGAAAGGTTGATATAAAAACAAGTTTAGACATTTTTTCGTTTTTATAATGTTTTTAGTTTTAGTTAGTTTTTAGTTTTTCTAAGTTGGTTTAAAACACTGTAACACACAGCTTAAAGACAACTGAAAAACAAGAAGGACTGGTGTTCCATCTTATGTAAGACAATTAACTATATGGAGTCAAGCGACTGGAGAAACAAGAGTAAGACTAAAGACATGCCACAGGCACAGCGGTGCTTTGAGCAACCCTGAACTTATTACCCAGAGGAGCTGTATGTGTGAAATGCAAATGTCTGAATCAACTGGGCCGGACATTACACCGACTTTACTCTGCCAGCTCTCTAGTACAAAGTCCATGTAATGTCCGTGTGCGAACAGAGCCGGTCATTGTCCGGAGAATTCACAACGAGCTAGTGCGCTTGTTGATGACGTTTCTAGCACGAGGCTGTCGCGAAACCGGAAGGAAAACTCAAGAGTGAAGAAGAAGGGTCATTTACACAAACGAAAATGTCTAACTGGAGAGACGACGAGATTCGGGAACTTCTGTCTGTAAGGACAGATGCAGAAATCGTCAGACAAATTCAAGGAACGTCAAGAGACTCGGTTGTTTGTGACCAAATAACAAACCAGCAATGTGACCGCAGTGTAATCCACAGCATGTCCCGCCTCGTGCACGCTCTACCTGGTGCCATGAGAAAGCTTTAGTTTAGTGTTTTAGCATGCTAAATTTAGCTAGTTAGCACTAAACACAAAGAGGCTGGTGGGAATATCATTAGTTTTGTTAGTCAAATTATAATTTCGACCTGCTGATGGTGCTAGATGAGTTAAAGGATCACCAAAGTGACTAAAACTACTAAAAACATGTAAATCCATCTAATGAGAGATTTCTCTCAAAACATTAAATGTCAACCATAAAGATTTCATGGCAATCCATCCGATAGTTGTTGAGATCCATGTGTCTGGTGTGGTTAAAAACACAGGAGCTATGTTGTACAGATTTTTCCACCTAACTCTACAAAGAATGTCTGATGACCACAGCCCCTCTCCCTCAATTGAAAGCACCCACTATTCAAACATATTGATATGTAAATTAGGCAATGCTGTCTCCTGGGCACTTCAGGGCCCGTTCTTGGAGCACCCAGCAACAGCATTCAACTTTCCACAGACTTTGCAACACTGTGCAGTGTGTCTGACTGCTGAATGTCAGCCGTATGTCGCCATTTCATGGTTTCTGATATGAAAAGAGGAGTAGCAATTTGTAGCTTGTTCTGCTGACATATCAAGAGGGTATTAAATCACCACAGAGCTCCTCCACTACAAACTTAATTTACCACCTGAAAGCACGACAACCTGAGCAGCAGATCTCCATCTGTGCTCAGAGAATGGCTGTGACAGTGTCAAAACTATATTTGAGCTTTCTTTTTCCTGGGTCCTTCTCTCTCCACTGTATTCACATTATCAACAGTGATTACATTTCATCTTTTCAACACAGTAACACAATGCAGTAGCACTAGGGCTGCACGATTATGGCTGAAATGATAATCAAGATTACTTTGATTTGATTTTGACGATTATTCATTTATTTTAGGGACAAAATATCTTTATTGCACATACATCACATTTAAATTCTTCCATGTTATGTTACATTCCTGCTAATGTACAAATCAAAATAAGACCCGTCCTTATTCACAGTGCATCTCCTAGAGGCAAAATATAAATAAAACTGACCCTGTCCTAAGTCCCGCCCCCCTTGGTTACTGTTGCTAGGCCTGACAAGCTTTCAGACCCCCAGCGAGAGATATTCCAAAGGAAATAACAGCAAATTTCTGGAATAATAGTTCTGAAATATCAGAGAGAAGAAGACATAAAGCACTGCAATGCGAATCTGAGAGCTACATTCACTTTCACATATTAATGTGTCGGCAGAGTTTTGTGAATGAAGAGGACATTAAAAGCTCACCGGTCCCACTGCAAGCGTCAGACACCCCACGTCTTTTTCACATGAACGACAAACGTATAGGAAAAAAATGTTCTTGCACAGCAGGGTAAGTCAATATACTGTTTAATTTTAAGATAACATTTAGTCATGACTCCCTACTATAGCGTCTGAAACTTTTAGTCGTACGCCGTCAGTCTCCAAATGCAACGTTGGAGCTGGAAGACCCACCTGTAGGTTCCCGTTCGGCTACAACAGTACCAGAGAGAGTTGTGTAAGACGAGGACGCTGTGGGGTAATTAACGTTATGTGAATGGAAACACATCCAACATGCTAACGCACATCCGACAGCATCACCCGATATACCGATCACCGAACAGTGAATGACACCAGCCTGTCCTGCTACTAACACAGGTGGAGGCTAACAAATATAACAATAAAACAATTCACACGAGTGAAATACATATAAAGTCAATGTAAAGACGTGATTACACGTGAGTTCTTGTATGATGCGTATGACGCGAATGACAATATTCTGTCAAAACTAAATATTCAAGCGTTCAAAACTCACGTGAATAAAACGAGTAGATTATTTTATTCGCGCCTGGTGTGAATACACAGTAACACCTTGTTGCACAGGCTGTGCAGTGAAAGCAGCACATTAGCAGAGCAGCAGCTTCAGTGCTCGGTCAGAACAGAACACTGTAAAATAGTGCAATTCAATTCTAACTATTGGGATCACGGTATAGTTCAAAATCAATTCTCAATTCAAAAGAGGATTCCAGAAATGTGCTACCAGATTTTTCTGTGCAAATGTTTATTTTCTGTAGCAGACATGTTGCTGCTTGTCTCAGGGCTGCATTGTTCACATAATCACTGAAGATTGCCAGTAAAAAAATTTTAAATATCTGCAGTTATTTTAAGATGCTCCCACACACACTTCTCTTCATCAATGTTTTAGTCAGACAGACTCGTTGGCTTAACTGACATTTAGGTTTCGTTGTATGAACATGACAAAATCCCTCCAGTGTTAGCGTGTACCACACTGGAGTAATAGCCTGGAAACAGCCCCTGCTATAAGCCACATTTTGTATCAGTCATGCCAAGCTCCTTTCTCCACATTTTGTTTGATACATCATTTTGAGAAGCACATTTTGGATTAAATTATCTACCTAAGCAGCAAGGAGTAATCCTTGCTGCCCATTCCTAGATCCCCTTGTACTCTCACTTTTAAATGACTCTACCATGCCTCTGTTGGACCCTGACATTTACACCGACACCCAGTGTTTTTTGTTTAATGAGGATGGAACTACACTCAACATTCCTCTAATTGTGTCAAGCCCCATTCTGTGTCGCCTCTTCAACATTTGCAACAACCTTGAACCCTGCCAGCAATGTAAATGCTACAGTAGAGTATGTGGAGAGTGTCTTTGTTTGCTGCTGTTGTTCCTCATTTAAACATTTTAAAAGGTAGAATGTGATCAGCCGTTGGCAGCGTTCATATTGATGTTTAGCAGCCTGCATATTGATGAATGTACTTACAGTCTTATCCATGCTGCATCTAGTCTTTATTCTCTATTCAAGCAGTTGTCTCTGTGCAGCAGTAGAGCAAGCAGCAGGGTTGCCTGCTGATAAGAGAGAGACTGTTCTGAAAGGTCACTCAACAACTCAAAGGTTACAGGTTTGATCCTCGAAAAAGCCATCTGTTCTGTCAAAGTGTCCTTGAGCAAGAAACTGGAGCTGCACTCTACAGTGACTATATAAACATGTCACATTGTCGTGTAAAAAAAAAAAGCACACTAGTAAATGTAAGGTAATAGAGTTAAAAGAAAACATATCAGCATTTGCTGACGATATAAACTGGCTGCTCTGTCTTACAATTATGTGATTGCAGTTCCCCATTTATAACTGTTAATTAACGGTTAATGACACATCAGTCATGAGGAAGAGATGAAGTGTGTCCTACTTAAAGGTACAGTGTGTAGTTTTTAGCGGCATCTAGTGGTGAGGTTCTAGATTGAAACTGATTGAAACATTATCCCGCTCACCCCTCCCTTTCGGAGAAATGCATAAACTACGGTGGCCTCCGGGGACAAGAAGCTAATTGAGCAGATTTTTGGTTGCAAACTTCTCACAAACTACTCACGTTTTGTCTCTACACCGCCTCGCACTACACTGCCCCCATGATTTCCGGTGGTATTGCTCCGTTATGTCCGGAAGCGCTCAGAGAATGTGCAGAAATACGGACAACATGAACACAGAGTACGGACACAAGGCTCCGTCGGAATCCGTATCTAATATTCAGCATAAATGAGCCTTAAATCTACACTTCTGTCCAAACGTTTCCAGGTAAGGTTGTCAAAAGTATCAATACTTATATAAATATGCATTTTCTATACCACATGTTTAAAACGATACAATCTCCATTAATTATACATTTGATAGCACTGAAAGTACTGAATCTATAAAAAAAGAGAGATCTACAATCAGATTTTCAATCCAAGGCTGCACAGATGAAACAACGAGGAAGAAAATCACAAGCAGGCAGCACGACGCAGGTCGATGTCAGAACAGCCAGAGTGCAACCAGCCACTGTTATTCAAGAAACAAGCTATAGCCATGGCATTTGTGCCTAGGACTTTTTAATGTAATTTCTTTGTACTAGTATTGTATTGAAATTTAAAATTATGATATTGTGACAACCTCATTTCCAGGTATGTTTGACCTCAGATTAAAAGCCTAAAACAGGATCCTTAGCTGAAAGCTGATGCTTCACATACAGTCCTTCTACCAGTCATTGTTGTGCTCTTACCAGACTTTCACACCAGAAACAATAAAGTAGATAGTTTGCATGACGTAGAGTTGAATTTAGCTGACTATGGTGCATAGATAGAATCAAGAATGTCACTTGTGCAGATGTTAGGAACCGCTAATCTTTGAAATCGCTTTGAAAACAATGGCCTTCCTCTGTACCATGTCATGCTTGTGTTTGGTTTGAAAGCCCTGTTAGTCATAGAAGCCTGTTTAATACACTGGCATGTGGTTGGGTCTCAGGAGACGAAGCAGAGGATTTGACAAACCAGACTACATTCGGGTTAGCATCAGGAAAGCTAATCTCACAGGCAGCAGAACATGTGAGGCTGCCAGCAAAAGACAGAGCAAACCCACTCTACCATGAACATGTCAGTACTGGTGTATAGGAGGGAGCCTCAGTTCACTTGCTTCTGACTATTGATACATTTTGCATAGTTCAATAGATAAGTATTTGAAAGAGAGTTACAAAAATCAACCAATAGTGGAGAAGAATATATTCATCCAATCTGGGGCAAATATTCACACTCACTATTCAGTGAAATACATCACTTTGACATAAGTTGCCCACTGCGAAAGCATATTTTGAATGATCAAAACCTGTGTTTTGATAAATAGAGAGCCCCAGGGATGATGTATTTTTGAACCACGAAGTTAGCATCACCCTGGTTCCCTCGACAAAAAGCCAATGGGATTTTTCCATTGGATTTGGGATCATTGCAGAAAATAAGCTCTGTGGCAAACAAAAGTTTATAGTACTTACACGTTTTGTTTAGCAACATAATCTTCATAAATTAACACCACTTTGATGGTTTTAGAAGCGTAAATGCAATCAGCAGAAGTAAAAAGCTAACGTTATTTATAACGCTATAAACTAACTACACCACGGTCGCATGACTCACTGTCGCCACTACTAAGCTTGGTGGAGTATTTACTGATGTATTTTATGTCGTAGAACAAAACGTGTAAATCTCTGAAGCTTGTGTTAACCACAGAGCTTATTTTAGGCATCTAACTAAAAACCCATTCAAAAAACCCATTGACTTAGAGGCGAGAGAATCTGAAGTGCTAAAATGCTAACTCATTTCCGGGTTTTAGGACTCATTCCTGTGGCACTCTGCTCGATTGTCATGAACAGATGAAAAGCTATTTTTGCTACCTGACAAGGGCCCTTTAGTCGTGTCACATGACATCATGAGTGTTGTCCCCAATGAGACTGACCTCATCTGAGTGATAGGTAGATTACTGTGAGACACACACTTACACCTGAGTGTGAATCATCGCCAGGGATGAGTTCATTAAAATATCATTTGTGTGCAGTAAAAATCAGTTATCCCTCAGAACACCCACAAGGTTTGCAGTGGGAGCCTGAACACAGACCACATCCCTTCTTCAAGTTTTAATTGATTAACTCGGCCTGAGTGAATACAAGACTGGCGGGAGAGACAATCCAAAGAAAATTAAGGTACGAGAAATGACCTTGAAGCTGATTTGGAAACTCTGGGTAATAAAACTTGTCTGATAATTAGCAGGCTAAAATCTGATAAGGTACCAACTCACAACGACTCACTATGGGGCGACCACGCTTAGTGAATTAACAGAGAAGATAATGCAATAGAAGGTGAGATGTGAATCTAAATTACCAAGTTGAAAAATGAGCAGACTGCAGAAGCAAAAATGGCAGCAAGTGCATTCATACGCACTCTAATGATGCAACTATAATAGCATGGTAATGATGGTTACTTCAATTGTTGTGTAAATATCTTCATCTAAGAATAAGCAGAACTCAATTGACAGAGGTGGGTTACTTGTCAGTCTTTTAAATTACTCTTGCCACGTACACTGCTTTGTCTGGTTGCTTCCACTGTTTCAATTCTTTACACACACACACACACACACACACACACACACACACACACACACACACAAAGAACACAATGAAGCGGATACAAAATGGTGTCTTTGAAAAAGGAGCAGCTTGGCAAATGACAGGGGAAAAATGAAACATGTTTTTTGAGGCAACCGCAAAAATGTCATGTCAAAACAAATACCACAAGTAACAAGAAATGAATTACAGTGGTGTTTGAATCCATCAGTATACTTATTTATATTCCCATTACCCACCACATATTTGTCCACACCTTAAAGGCATAATATGTAACTATGAGACCCTGCCCTCTGCCTATATTTCACTATATATACTGTATAGTGTTCAGGACTTTTCTGGGCGTGGCCAAACAGACTGGTATCCCCACGTGGGGTGTAGTCCGCAGCCAATAACAGAGCGCGCATCATCCCTCACAGCCCCAGCTCATCACCGCCCACAGCCTCTCAGCAGACTTTCACATAGCGATACAAGGCAGCCTGTTGTATGGATACATTATAAAACCATGAGCCTGTAGCGTCTATATAGGTTGAATATTATACAAATCGGTGGTATTTGACAACGAACGGGTTATTATAGGCCTACTTTCACACACAGTGACACACGTGTTCACTCCTGGCGTCCCCCTCTGCTGCTGTGCGCCAGTGAAAGAGACGGCAGCGCTGCAGTCACTCACAGAATGAGGAAGAGAGACGAGGGCAGAACAACACAGACATATAAAAACCACACAGCGATGTGTTTTGAGGACTGTTTGTGAGTTTATG
>JAOVVB010069704.1:0-14036 GCA_028570985.1 Heterobranchus longifilis | reverse complement strand
TATTTGGATTTTTACAACATTATTGTTGAAATACACAGTCCTGAAAAAGGGGCGTTTCTTTTTTTGCTGAGTATAGAAATGTTTTGGCAAGGTAAAATAAATAAAAATGTAATTTGATTTCATTTATTTATTATTATTATTATTATTATTATTATTATTATTATTATTATTTAAAGGCACAGATCTCGACATTTCCATTTTTTTAATGGAATTGCTGTTTAAAATGTTATATCATTAACAATACTGAACAGTCTTTCAAGCAAGTTCACGTGACTTAAAGATTACATTTGCATTTCTGGGAAATTAAGAGTGAGAAGTGAGTCAGCGACCCACATTGTGCACAGTCCCAGGAAAGCTGTCAGAGTAGTATTGCGTCATGAGATTATTGGTATATTAGGGTTTGTAAAACCCTAATATAGTGTCTGGTGCCATCTGGAAGAATATGAGAAGTTGTCCTTTTGTCCTGTGGCTTATTTTTAGAAATACATATTTCTATACAGTATGTAACATCCACCATGCACTCAGAAACTGGATTTGCAAACGGAAATTTTTGAAAGAGATTAGAATAGTAA
This sequence comes from Heterobranchus longifilis, assembly GCA_028570985.1. Classification (NCBI taxonomy): domain Eukaryota; kingdom Metazoa; phylum Chordata; class Actinopteri; order Siluriformes; family Clariidae; genus Heterobranchus; species Heterobranchus longifilis. The sequence goes on along the minus strand of JAOVVB010069704.1, from coordinate 13,464 downwards.
TACAACAGGATCTTGCAGGAAGAGAATTCTGAAGTAGCCTCAAGGTCGGAATCAAACTCCATTCCTTCAGACATGGTATTCCACACTCTTATACCCCCCTTCCTTCTTCTGTGGAAACATGTCTTAATGTTTACTGTAACTGACTTCAGTCTGGCATGAAATCATAACGAGCAGATCATTAAACAAGGGTGGATCAAACAACAAAAGCTCAAAACGGAGTTTCGTGTTGTGTCAAGTAAGTTACAAAATGTTCCGAGATTACAGCTTTTTCCTGCAGAGTCATTGCTTTTTCTCATGTCTGGATTTGATTGCCTCCAGGAATTCTGTCTTCATCAGTTATTAACATTCCTGCAGTACATTTCACAGAAGGTCTTGCTCACTGACACGTTGTCCATGAGGAGGTGCAAAGTGTTTGCTGGCTTTCATTTGTCTTTGGTGCACAAGCTAAAATATACAGAATATGGCGTTAAAAATGCTGATCTTTAAAACAAAGATTAATATCAAATCGAATAATTAATAAATCCAGAACTGCATGTCAGAATACAAAGTGTGGAATATCTCATGTGCTGATGAAACCTCATTATTTAAATGTTGGTGTTAAAACATTGGACTACTGACAGCACTATAAACCTACTTTATAACTATACAGTATGTTTTGATGATTGACCCCATTATGTCTTTTTCAAAACAACAATATACTAAAGATAGACTAAAATGTTTGTTTAAAAAAATGTCCCTTAAAATCAAAAGATTGCATTTTTTTTTTAAGGATAAGACATTTTTGAGTCATAAAATTTAACCCTAGGTTTATTACCCAATTATTATTTTTATTCTTCAAAACCTGCTGGATCCAGCTGGGCATAATTTGCTAAGTTGTATCAAAAAGTTTGGCTCTGTATAGAAGCTCTGTTTTTTGACTGTCTGGCCCCTGGGGATGAATTCTTTATGCACAATGCTGCGAATGTCAAAAAACACAATGAGCATGCAATCCTCCACATGAAGGACAGGCCATCCATGACACGCTGAGCTCTTGGCAGACTTTGACGTTTCTTCTGCTCCTGGGTCAGCAGCCTGGGAACGAACTTGGCAGCAACATGGCGCATGTTAAAATCACACGTGAGGATTGGCTGGACTGATCTGTATGACACTACAACAGTGTTCTCTGACACAAGTTGCCGGGTGGTCTAGACATTTAAAATTTTAAATCAATCAAATTTGGGGATGAAGGAAAGCCCCCTACGTGTTACTGAAGATCCAGGAGAATCTAACACAATTGCTGTTGAAACTTGTCACAATTTCTTTTTGGTATTTTTCAGGTTACTCCTAACATAATTTTTTTTAGTTTTTTTGTCTGAACCATGCCACGTTGCAGAGACAAGAAGACACTTTTCTGCAACATTGTAAACTTTTATTAGTTGTATATTGTTTCCCTGTTTTGTTATGCATTTAAAAACATGTCCTTTTTTTCCCCCCCTAATGTCCAATGAAGTGGACGGCCCATCGTAACAGTGTAACATCGTAAAAGCTATAAAAACAGATTTGTTCTTTTCATATGTGGAACATTAACTTGGACCAGAAAACTGAAAGTCATAGGCATGATGTCCAGCTTTTTATATGAGTATCCATAAACAAGTTTAGAGGCGCACATCTGTTTAACAGACACTACTGTACGATCTTGTTTGCTCATTTGTGTGTTCGTTGCAACATTAAATTTGGACTTCCTGACAGTCTTAAATAAACAGCTAGACATGAAACAGGAAAAACAATTGCAAGAAGGCTGAGATCACATGACTTCCAACTGAAAGTGAAACTGAAAGAGTAGCTCAGCAAATCTTAAGGGCGGTGATAAAGAAAAACAGGGTGTGGAGATGCCAGAAACCAGACACAAAATCGGCACATTGACTGAGACTGAGAGAGAAAGAGAAACAGAGAGTTACAAAGAGTGTGTGTGTGTGTGTGTGTATGAGAGACAGGATTTACTACAGGTAAGTTTCATGCATTTGTTTCATTATAATGGTTTATTTGCTGTAATTAGTGCACACAGCATCAGGATTTGAATCACTTATAATCACACATATGCATATACTGTACATACTGCCGTAATGTATTTCTGATTTGATTGCGCACTCGATTTATTTTGCACAGGAATGATAGTATCTTATCTACACAGAAGGAGGTTTATAGTCAAGCCCAACACCTAATCCTTTCAAATATCAGACTTGTGATGTTTACTTCTTTACGTTCAGCATCTAAATGACGGTTGGTCTAAAACAGGATCAGGATGACTCAGGATCTGCATGAATTCAACAAATGACTTTTATTAAAATAACGGATGTTTTACCGGTGCTCCATGTTCTTATAAAGTGTAAAATAAGCAGGAAAGAAACCCACTTGAAACATAGAATCACAATGAACATATTGATAATGAATATATTGAAAATTGAAGATTGTAATAAAGATAAACTTTTGATTCAACCTTGGAAAACCCCGCCAAAAATACCGAAAATATTGCCCTGATATCAACACACTGTCACACACGATCTCAAGCAAGATCTCACATTAGTAGGACACAGTGGAGTAGTCTAAACCAGTTAATTAACATGAATTAAATGCTTTTAAACTATAAATACAATTGTAAATACAATTATTAATTAGTGAATAGCTGTAAGCAATGGGAAACATGATAACAAGAAAGACAATTTGATGAACTGAGTTTTTAGGAAGTGTGACTATTTTTGGATTTCTGTTTCATGCTGTTTTGTGCAACTCCTTCTGATTGTTAATACTGTATATACTTGTTACACTGTTATTACTGTATATAACTCCACACTCACTTACACAAGGAGTAAATAACTTTTAATCAGCATAAGAACTTATAACTTTAATTCCAGGAATAAACAATCTAAAATATGGTAAATCAAAAAAGCTAAATCTCTACAGTATATAAGGGATAAACTGTAAACAGGTTATTATATCGCTTTTCTGCATTATTTTTTAACCCTTTCATCTGTAAAACTACTTTTTTTTGTTCAATCATTAATTTTCAGGAAGCAGTATTTTATCTTTTTTTAAATTCATTTTATTTAATTCTTTTAACATTGTTGTGGATCCGACATCTAGGGAACATTTTTAGCAAGACACGAAAGCACAGCGTTGTTGCTGCTATTACACAAGTCACTGAAAGGTTTAGTATAAATACAGTTAAATAAAGTTTTCAGCATACAAACCTAGATATTAACCTGAAATGCTCCACAGAGTCAGCGTGATGGCACTTGATCGGTATCATTCTTCTTGCTTGTGTACCGAGAGAATTTCAATAGAGAACTGGATACTGAGTTTATACATGCTTCTTAGAATTTAAAAAATCCTTTCAGATACTGTAAAAGTTTCAGATACTGTAGTTTCAGATGTCCTTAATTAAACAATACAATTGCATGATTCTACTCTTAAAACATCTCCTTGTCCGATGATGAGATAATTTTCCTGTATATGCTGTTTGCAAGAGACTTAGAAGCTGCTGTGAATCAGCAATTCAAATGACCACAAAGCAGGCATGCAAATATTGTGTAACAGATAGAATCCTGAAAGGCCTTATGCATTGTTGAGGGTGAAACTTTAATTTAATTCACAGATATATATATATATACTGAATGGCATTGATTAACAGTTATATGTCATGGGAACCTAAGGCTCATTTAGTTCGTCTGGTCCAATTCCACAGAAAAGAACAAATTTCTGGTCAATGCTAACCATGATAGAACACTCAGTGCATCTTAGGTTTAGGGTTAGGGTTTAGCAGGTAAAGAGTTCAAAGTTGTTATTCCAGCCTCTAAATTTCTCATTTCTCAATCCGATTGAGCCACCATAGAATATGCTAGACAAACAAGTCTGAACCTCGGAGGCCCAACCCTGCAACCCACAGCACCCAAAGGATCCATCACTAACTCCCCAGTGCCAGACACCACCGCACATCCTCAGAGGCCATGTCTAAGTTAGTTAAAAAATAAAAAAGTTCACACTTCATTCGGAATGTATGACTGGGCCGAATACACAGGTGCAACTCTTTATTGCATAAATTATTCATCAGATTTTCTGTTTTTATTCTATTGTAAATGTAAAATCACATGATATAAATTTGATAGCAAAGATTTGTAACTAAATAGACTGTGCATGACTTAAAAAAAAAAGCTAAATCTGAATGAAATTATGTAAAAATCAATATATAAATTCCCACTCAGCCAATCCAAAAAACAAAACGAAAAAAAAAACCCTAGTTTAAGAATTTTTAGTTTTTTAGATTATTTATGAAAAAGCTAGTAAATACTAAGAACAATAAATAGTCTATTGATTTGGGGGTGGTTTACAGTACTATTTAGATTTGTTATAAATCTAATAGGAACCATAATTGATTGTCCATCAGTTTAGACACAATGCATGAAAGGGTTAAATCTAACCTAATAAACAGGTCTTATATACATAAAAAAGCCGTAAACTCTGGTCATTTGCGGTTTGTATGTTGTTTTTTGGACATTAGCTGCTGTAGGGTTTTCTGCTTTGAATAAGTCACACAGATGTTATCATTGATACATGCTCTAACATGACAATCGCACAATCGAATAACATTCCAGGATCTATTATTTAATAAACAGTGTCTTTGGACTACTGTAGATTCACCATAAAAATGGATTCAACTTAAATCCAAAATTTCAGCAACATATCATCAAGAAAAAGTCAAGCGTGTTCACATTTATGAGTCAGGATACGCAGGTACTTAAGTGTTATTTTGTATGAGCTCATAGAAATAAAAATTACCTGTGTGTAATGCATTCAAGGTTGGGAGATATTCTCATGAGTATATGAACAGTTTACAAGTGTCTAGACCTGCAGCTTGGAATGTAGACCTGCTCACTTACTTTTAATCCTTGAAAAACAAAAAAAGAAAAATAGAAAGGATAGAAATTGCAGACTGAAGAAGGAAGGATGTTTGTTTTGTTAAACGTCATTAAAGTTTAACATTAATGCAAGAAATAATTTAAAAATGAAAAGTAAAGAAACACAGACATACAAGACGTAAACAGAAATGCACTGAAAATGGTTTAATGTAAGGCTTAGTACATTATTAATACTTTAGCAGCCTTAACAGCAATGACTCACCTAGGCATAGAATGAGAAGGTTATTCTCAACAGGTCTTCCAACAGCATGAAGAAATTTTTCAGAAGGCACTGTAGACCAATCCCTATCATCATCAATGTTTTATACTTTAATTTAACATGAATTATAATTCTGCAAACGGTTCTAAAATATATATTTATCTTACAGCATTCTAACCATGCTTTAAGTTAAATATATATTCATATCTGAAAAGAAAGGAACAAATAGTAGGCATAATATTAGCAACAAAAATTGGTGTATACCTCATACATTTTTAGCGTAAATGCAAGGTTGTCTATTTACTTCTTGTAAAACTGTGCATGTGACGTGATATTAGTGAGAAGATGGCAAGCACTGAAATACACATGTACTGCTTCATTGCACTTAATGTCATTTCTCATTCAAGCCAATATCATGCAGGCTTATATTAATGATCATAATGCTGCATCTTTTTTGGGCAAACTCTGCATATATGTGCATAACATGGACACAAATACTTAATACTAGCTCTTAAGTTTGAGGTCTAAATACTCTCATCTCATCTTCTATACCGCTTTGTCCTGTATTCAGGGTCGCGGGGACCTGGGGCCTATCCCAGAAGGCTTAGGGCACATGGCAGAGTACACCCTGGACAGGGTGCCAATCCATCGCAGGGCGCACACACACTCATTCACACACTACGGGCAATAAGGGAACGCCAATTACCCTAACCTGCATATCTCTGGACTGTGGGCGGAAACCCACCAAGCACGGGGAGAACATGCAAACTCCATGCACACAGAGACAGGAATCAAGCGTGGCCAGGATTCGAACCCAGACCCTGGAGGTGCAAGGTGACAGTGCTAACCACTACACCACTGTGCCACTGGTCTAAATACTAATGTTCAATTTTAATATTAAATTATCTTAAAGCAAGCTTTACTCAACAAAAACAGCAAAACCTGACCATTATATCTTATCATTGAGATCACTTGAATTCGTTTTTTTTAATTGATAGACTACTATCAAGTACATAATAGCTAAGTACTATTGTTATTCAATTCAAACCGGGACTTTTGATTGTGCAGAATAACAGAACGCAGTTTTGTATGTAAAAACTCCCTTTATTTCTCTATATACATTTTTTCTGCTACACTAATGCACTTATTCCAGCGTTTCACTAGTGTCACCAGAGCCATGATCGGACTGCCTGCTTCACGTCTTCACGCTGGCCTCCCAGGAGTTCCTTTAACTGGGCCAATAACTTCCAGCGAAGTTCCTGTAATGTGCAAGTGATTGTGTGTACAGTTCCCACAGACAGATGCGTCTTTTTTTTCCCAAGTTGGCGACAAGTTATCCATTGATTTTTCCAGAATCAGGTTTTCCGCTCACTAAATGTTCACAGGATAGATTGCCGTGGGTTTTCTTTAAAATGTTTGTACCATTCAGATGTTTTACTGCGATGAAAAGTCACATCACCGTACTGTGTTTGATGTTTTCTGTAAATTTCAATCAGTCTTACAGCTTCATTCACAAGAAAGTCTCAGTTTGACTTGAATGACCCTCATCGCATAATCCACCAAGCAGGAAATTGAATCACTAAGCACATCATGAATATTGGAATATGTGATGCTTGTAAAGCTGTTCCCTGATGAGCAAACTGAGGGCAACGGTGGCAAGGAAAAACTCCCTGACCTCAGATATCAGATATCAGAAATTCAGCATGATTTCTAGCTAATCATTAGACAACTGTGTTGCACAAAAATGCTGTGTGTTCTGAAATGGAACAGACCTGTAGAACAGGTTAGGACATACGTATTTAGCTTCAACGTCAATTAGTAATACACCACAGAGAGGAAAGGCTGTTTGACACTTAAACCCGGATGTTGTGGTATTGTGAAATTATTTGCTGAGTTTAACCTGAGCAGGCGCAGATTTTCTCAGAATTGTATTAATTATGTTCAGAAGCAGGTGAGGATGTTGAAGGAGAATATGGTTCCAAGGCCTCGGGGTCGTTTGCCGGTGGTGTGTGCGGTGCTGTTGTTCAGTCTGCTGTTTGTGCCAGTCTGGCTGCATGACGCTGTGCTAACACGAGAGACATCGGAACTCGTCTTATTCACTCTGATCCTGGGGGAGACACTGCATAACCTCTGCCTGTTTCCAGAAGAGTGGCTGTTTCATTCAAGACAAAGGTAAGACATTTGCTTGTAGAGTATGATCTGGTTTAAGTTTAAACCTGTTGGATTTTATAAGGCTACAATGTGCGACAATATTGACAAGATGATAGATAAAGTCTAAAAATAAAAGTAAAATAATGGATAAAAAAAATACAGTACTTATTGCAGATATTCACATTATTCATTCTAATATGTATAGAGCATGAGTCAAATTATTTGAGAGTATTATTTGAACACTTACCCTAACATAGCAAGCATCAACTGACCTGAAATGTTAATTACTATCCAATAAAATGATGATGGTCTTTTTTTTTTCCTCTTCCTTTGGTACACATTAATTTCTTCCCTAATTACTTGGTTTGGAGATATCCTGGATTCAGGTGCGCTTCAATGCAATCGTTCGTCTATAGCCCTAAACACAAGCCACTATGATCATCTTTACACCGTTATGAAAACAATAATTTACTATTAATGTTATCCCTGTTCTTGAGTGGACAATTATCGAGTGGAAAGATTAATCTCTACCTGACCTCTGTAGTCCCAAGGTTTGCTTGATCGATTGGAATGGCTTTCTCGGCCTCTCTATCATCAGGCATATACAGTTGGTTCACGGATGAAGAAGGAAAAAAATACAGTAACGATAGCTTCATGTTTTTCATCATTTTGCATGAAGGGGGTTAACATCGGAACTTAAACTACAGCAGCTGTGCTTATACACGGTGTCTCTGAAGACGGCATAGAAAATGTCTCAGAGGTATCCACATAAGAGCTCCAGATAAGTTATTTGAATCCCGTTCATAGTCCTGACCTACTGTATAAATTCCTAAGCTGTAAGTGATGCATCTGTCTTTATGACTGTTTGGATATTCCCAAGTGGGATGCTGTACTGGCCACATTTACAACTATGCCGCATTACTGCGTTTGTACAGCTCAACATGGCATAGTGACAGAGGTCACAAATAAGGATGGGATGGAGAGAAGAAATCAATAAAGCCTTCTATTCTTAATAGCCCTAATGATAGGACTGTATTTGAATTAGACAAATGAGACATCCTTCAGATTGTTTTTTGTGAGCCATTTTTCCTGGTCCTGGTGACTCTCACATTATCATTACCTTAGATTCTTGTTCAACATCTGGAAGAAGGAAATATCAGGACTAAAATATATGTTAAAATAATAGAGCACGCAAATTAACCCTTATTTAAAGAAAGTAATGAACAGAACTTTTGTTGGTGCACGAGAAAATTATTCAGCATAAAATTGTTTTTTTTTTTGGTCAATTTATAGTCCATGGTTATTATTTGACCACCTGTTTATTGACCGCCATCTAGCTGTAAAGCAGTTAATTACACATTGAGCTCCTGGAGTTATTTCCTCCTCGAGCGGATTTTGACAGACTTCATGTGTTGACTGAAGTGTGTAAGTGGTGTTGCGTAAATGGTGTTGGAACACTGCTTGTCAATTCTCCCTCCAGCATGATAGCACGACTGCTTTTGGCAGCTCCAAGAATGAAGAATTGTGATGTAACCAAAGGTAGACATCCATGGATGGGGACGGAAAGTCCCGACTAAAGGAGAGTTCACCATTTTTTTTTTCCAGGAATGAGAACTGAGACATGTCAGAAGAATTTTTCTTAACAAGAATTAAGGAAATTGAGGTTTCTTTTCAGCCGCAGCTCACAACTCAATTAACCTTATACAACCCACACAAGCCACCATATTGGCCTGATACTTCAAAGGTCTGCCCAGGTCTTATAATATACCTTATGAAGTACTAGACCAATATGGTGGCTTGCATTGGTTGTATTGTGGGTAGTGAGTGTTCTAAGCAAAGTTTAAGTACATAGTGCTTCCTCTTCTTGTCATCACATGTCAGCTACATTAGCGTTAAAGTTGTGTCAAAGACAATCTGGCATGACTCAACAGGAACAAAAGGTAATTTACAACCATTAACTAAAAAACATTCAGATCTGGTGAGAGCTACCTATTGGAGGGGATAGTGCTTCCACTGAGACATACTGTATGAAGCCAACCATCTTTTCTATATGCTGCTCACGTCACATTACAAGGCAGCTGAACACACTGGGAGGAAAGTGCTGACACATTCGAATACATGAACTTGCAGTTGCCCATAATGGGCTACTTTTTTTTGTTGTAGACAAAAAAACAACAAAGAGAGTTTGTAAATTACACAGCAAGTATCTAATATTATCATATTAGCTATCTTTAGATTAGATTAGATTAGATTAGGTGGCTTAGTGGTTAGCACTGTCGCCTTGCACCTCCAGGGTCCAGGTTCAAGTCCCACCTCATGGTCTGTGTGCATGGAGTTTACATGTTCTCCCCGTGCTTGGTGGGTTTCCTCCAGGTACTCTGGTTTCCTCCCACAGAAGACATGTAGATTAGGCTAATCGGCATTCCCAAATTGCCCAAAGTGTGTGTAAATGTTGACCGGAGGTCCTACCATGGTCATAAAAATGTGAATAAATACAATGGTCACCATTAGCCTCCACGGTCCCTAGTTGGACTACAAACGTTCCTAGATGGATGGAGATTAGATTAGATTGTACATGTACAAAGCCAATGAAATGCAGTTTTCCTATTCACAGTAAAATTTCAATGGTAAATGAAGGTATGGGTCCATATGTACAGTGGTGAGAGTGAGTAATGTGCTGAAGGTGCAGTAGGTAATAAGGATATGTTATATTTGGTAATAAACAGCATCACTGTACAAACATTGTGTTACATTTTGGGAACATTTGTCAAAATCTCAGTTATGTCTAATTAATTAATGAAGACAAAATTAAATAATTAAAACATGACTTATGCTGTCTGCACATTCACGAATAACAAAATAGAGCAAAATAATCATAATGTCTTTCTTATGTTAATACTGTACATGTTTATATTTACACTATGTCCATGCATGTGTAATCAAACAAGCAACTCTTTCGGTTCTTGCTCTTTGTCAGGTATGGAGGCAGATACCAGAAGATGCTCAGTGCCTGTTTCAGCAGAGCTACTCTTGCAGGAATGTGTGTAGTCGTTTCACTTCTGCTGGTGGGAGGATTTAAATGGACACATGACAAGTGTATCTTATGTGCCTTAACCTGCGCTTTCTACCTCCTGCTGAAGGCCTTTGGAGTTCTGGTAAAGTTCACAACAGCACTACTTACTTGCCAAATTTTTCTAAAAATCACGACCTCTTACTGTAAATGTCCATGTTTCTTTTACATTGGTGGTGTTTATAGGGGACCAAGCATCTAGAGCTGGAAACATTTCTGTCTTCTTCTGCCCTTAAATAAAATGAAATGTTCAGCCCAAACCACAAGTCCTAGAGACATGCGAATTGGTCAGCTCTGTATCTCAAGAACCAACATTTGCAAGTTGAACCATTCTGCTTCATGTACTTAGCTCTTGAGCTAATCTGCATAATATGCTAAACCTTCTTTTGCAATATAATCCAAGAATGTTTGGTATTGCTTCACAAAACTGGTCACTACATTTTTAATGGGCTCTTTAGCTTAATTATTGTCCAAAATGTCCTGCGCTAGCATGAAAAAACATCAGTTCTGGCCTGGTACAACTTAATTCTCTCAAACCGCTATACAGTAGCTGGTGGCTATATATGGTGGCTTAGGCTTAGAAGAAAGGTAAAATCCATATTCCAAAGACATGTAAAACGTAGGGCATGGCCATCAATAGGAGATGTTATAATATTAAAATTATGTAAACAGTAATTCCAAACAAGCTAATTTTTTTCGCTATGTAGCATCTTTGTGCTAGTTAGTACATGGATTTTTAATGATTAGGCTACTTGTAATTTCACAAGACAAGTGTTGACATTTCATCAAAACCTCTCTGTTTTCCTCTCTGTTCTATTGTTCTACACAACTTGGCCACTGGAAGTTTTACTTAAAAAAAAAAAAAACAACTATTGAGACTCTGCAGGTCTCCGTTTTTAGCTATATTTACATTGTGCTCACGTGTCCAGATATAGACATGTTGTAATCAATGCCATTGTGTTCTGACTTCCATCTTGATGAGAATAGTTTCATCCAAGATGAGTCCAACCCACCCATAGGGGGTTCAGCCTTTTTATTCATTACATATACATGATTACACAGTGGAATTATTTATTCTTCGCATACATATTGCAGCTTTTATGTTAGTAGGCTGGGGTCAGAATGCAGGGTCAGCTATTATACAGCGCTCCTGGATCAGACAGGGTTAAAGGCCTTGCTCAAGAAAATGATGATAATATTATGAAATTTCCTTCACATTCATTTTTGACAAACATCATTAAGTTAAATCTTTGGGCAGAATAGTCTCCATCCTTCCAGTAGCATCCCATTACCTGTGTAATCAGACAGGTCTCACAGCTCATAATGGCTTAGCTAAGTACTAAGAAATGTCGTTGTAGTTATATTTGCTTACAGTTATACCGTATTTATATCAGTGCTGTAGTTTTATCTAGATTGGTTTTATAGCTATGTTTGTATAAAAAGCTTTGCACCAGAGTTTGTGGTGCTGTATATTTGGACATATGTATATGGTCAGAAATAAAGTACTTTGAACCATTTAAACCTACTACAGGACTAAGAGGCATGAACTAGTAGTAGTAGCTGAGAGGCGTGAGTTTGATTTGGACATAAAAAGTGATTATGACATGGCTTGGCCTTGAAAGGAACTAACTATAAAAGTGTGATTACAAGAAGGGTTCTAATCAAAAGCTCAGGTGTAATGCCAAACAAGGCTTCTGCGTAATTCCAGTGAGGGAAGTTTTGTTTAAAGCTAATCTGCTTCCCATACAAAGCAGGAAATTGAATATTATGACATTTTAGGTTTTGTTAAATAAAGTCTTTTTATGCCACACACACACACACACTACATGGTTAAAAATATGTGGACACCTGACCATCAGGCCCATCTGTGGTAATTTTCCACAAACCTTTAAAGCACACGGTTGTATAAAGTGTCTTTGTATGTTGGAACACTGAAATTTCCTTCCATGGGACGAAGCATGTTCCAACATGACAATGCCAAAGATGGAAATGAAGAACTCAAATTTGCTGCGCAAAGCACTGATCTCCACCTAATTTGAACATTTTGTGATGAATTGGAATTCTGACCTGACTCAACATCAGTGACCTCACTGCAGCACTCTTATACACAGCCATGCTTCAAAATTAATTGGAAATCCTTCTCAGAAGATAGGAGCTTATTATCACTGCAAATTGGGAAATAAATCTGGAATGGGATGTTCAGCAATCTCTTATTGGTGTGATGGTTGAGGGGGCACATACTTTTGTCAACCCTGTCAATCTTAAGTCTTTTGAAGATTTTTTATTCTATGTTTCTAAAAATGTGACGTCTAGACATCTTTTGTCTGTATGACTGTCATTCACTGTAACCAACAACTGCACCCCCCCCCCCTCTCTCTTTCAGGGCCCTACACCAGTGGAGATCTTGGAGGTGTGTGAGAGCAGGAAGCTGAATGTAGCTCACGGCTTAGCCTGGTCCTTTTACCTAGGTTATTTGAAATTTGTGATCCCAGGTACACACGCTTCCACACAGATACTCTTTTATGCTGTTATTATAAGAATAGCACACCACAAACTTACACAACATGGTACTGGTGCTAAAAAGTGTCTCACTTACAGCAGTAATTTTCAGATAGGATCATATAACACCATTTTTCAAAATACTTAATGCTTCTTATCTCCCGATCCATGCTTAGCTTTTATAAATATGGATGCACATTTATATTTTTATCAGATAAAAAGAAAAACATTTGCTAAATATAATTTCATGCCCTTTTATGTAGTTTCTGTAACTTTCAATGATCTTAATTGTCATTCAGATGAACCTTGGCCAATTTAGGTTTCACATGAAAAGAGATAAAACCTGAAAAAGTGTATTATTCTAAAATGCTAAATTGTTCAGATATTGTAACATGAATTTGACATGGTTACAGACACTACAGATTTTTTGCTTTTTAAGCTTTTCTAGATGGTTATACCAATTTTAGCATCAATACTCATAAAGAAATATGAATCATTTGTATTTAAATGTATTATTGTTTTAAAGTGAGACAGTATAACACAAAAAAATGGTGGTTTTTGGGGCACATTTAAAAGCATCTCTGCAAAACTGC
>JAOVVB010069694.1:0-14036 GCA_028570985.1 Heterobranchus longifilis | reverse complement strand
GACCAGAACTTGTGTCTAATCGTGTCTTTATATTGACTTTATACGTAATTCATTCGCGCAAATTCATTTCTTCGCATCCGGTGTGAACACGATATATAAGTCCGTCCTGGAATAAAGGCACAACATTGAACAGGCTGTGTGAAAGGAGCTCAAGTAGAGGCCAAGTGGAAAAAAAAACAAAAAACGTGCAGCACGACAACCAAAACTGAGGGATAAAAAAGCAGCACAGCGAGATGTCTAATCAATGATCCGAGCACATAATATTAAACGCTGCCAAGGCTGAAAGCTATTAACAGTGATGGTTTGAAAACAGTTTCGTGCTGGGATAAATATAAACATTTATGCACATAAAAGTCTATATTACAGCAGAAAAATACACGGGTGAAAATTTCACATTCTTCACAGAAAACAATCAAACGTGAACGAATCTTACAGTAAAAAAAAAAAAAAAAACACCAACAAAGTGGCCAAATGCAGTGATGACAACAACGGCCCGTGAATTCATCGCTCGCTAATGTGGCTTCACCGTTCTGAGTGTAACGACAGGTTTCATCGTTGTGAGGAAAAAACGGGACTCATACATACCAGCATCAGACACATTCAAGGATGGCCACGATGATATGGAGTAGAAGTGAAGTGTTAACTGAGAAAAAGAAAACATGAATAGTGTTTATTCTCCATTGAGGTGTGTGCGGTCCCTTCGCAAAAAAAAAAAGAAAAGAAAAAAAAAAAAAAAAAACATGACGACATCATCCCTGAAACGAAGAACTGAGGGTTCAAAGAGGATGGGGAATTGACAATGATGATGGAAAATGAAAAAACAAAAAAAACTTCAGTCTCAGGCTCTCAAGTCTCTGAAGAAAGCAGCTGTTGCCATATTCCCCCTCTCCCCCACGAAAATATAGCCAAACATTTGTCAAGTTAAGGATATACTGTTGTTTCACGGCATACAATAAGCCAAAGACATAGAGTTGAAATCATTTCAATATGATTCACTTTTTCTTTTTCAGTCTTTTAATTTAGTTTGACTCCCCTTTCCCATCAGCCACCCAACTCATCAAAAAAACAAAAAAAACAAATCCCCTGCCAATTTTCTTTCTGCGTGTGACACAAAAAAATGCAGTCAAAGAAAGAAAACAACAACAAAAAAAAGCTGTTCTGGCAGTCCAATAGTCTCTTTTTGCATTGTATGTGTTGACAGTGCAAAGACTAGATAATCAGCGGGTCGGTGTTTCCTCTGCGTGGCGAGGCAGAGAGATGGCTTTGAACCTGGGTTATTATCAGTCCTGTTATAGTCCAAGGTTTGGAAAATTTGGGGTCATTTACGAGGGGAGGACAAAAAAAAACAACAACAAAAAAAACAATCTGCCGAGCCTCGGGGCAGAAGAACTAAAAATATAGATAGAAACACCATTCAACTGATGTCTAAAAGGTAACACCCGGGAGATTTTCCTCTCATGTGATCCAGTCACATGAATCTTTGCAGGGTTGAGGTGTGACGGTCAGGTTTCCCTGTGACACAAACAAAAGAAAAGACGGATTTATTACCAGATCACTCCATCATTTACACAACAACAAAAAGAATACTGTTTAAATATGTTTAATAAAAACTTTATACATTTCTGTAACTTCTCCATGAGGCAGGCGGTGCTCTGGTTAAGTACAACTCTCATTTTTGCCCAAATGTTTATTATAAGACTTTTTTTTGGGTCCAGTGAAAAATGTGTCTCGGAAGTTTGCACAGAATACTGTAGGTCTTCTCCTCTTCCTGTTCTGTGACGTTAACATGAGGTGGTAAATTATATTAAAAATACATAGATGTTACTATTTATTTTGAGATTTTACAATGAGATTTGTTTGGATAAAACTCTACATCAAATCAAATTTTATTTAAAGTGTGAGACCTGAGGGAGATCCACACGGATACAAACGTTGTTTAATTCACACACACTCACATTTTTCCGTTTTTTAAATTTGTTACTATTATTGTTATTGTTGTTATATGTTTTTTTTATTAGTTTGCCATCAGTTTTATATTGTCACATTGTTTTTCTATATGTTAATATTGTGTTCACTATAACGCTGTTACATTTTTAGGAGTATTTAGGTGGAGGCTTTAAATAAGCCATGTGGGCTTTCTGCCTCTTCCTGCACTGCATATTATTTGTTTTCTTTGTTATTTTCTGTATTTTAAACTGTGCAAAATAAAATCTAAAAAAACACCTAATAAAATATTCAGTTCTATATTGCAAAGCCTTTTACAGTGTGCAGGACCTCAGTGACCTTTTTGTCCGATGCACCTGTTACTTCAACTTTTTTGGCCGAGTGAGCAGAAGTATCTTTCTCAAAGTGTCAGATTTACCATGTAAAATGATCTCAGTGCATTTTACAATTAAAAAAAAAATCATATATCATAGCAAAAAATCATACAACAGAGTATACACTTAAAAAATCCAATGTCTTAGCATTTTTCAGACTTTAGAAAGATTAATTTAAGACATTTTAATACCAATTAGATCATTGCATTATAAGACTTTTTAACTTTTTATCCAGGAACACTGTGCATAAGACATCATCATGACAGGCATTTCTATTATTTTGTCCACCCCATTTATATCAATGAATGCAGTCTAATTAATAGAAACACCTCTTATGTATAATGCAATGCAGTTCCACAGCACCAAATCCTCCAAAATGACCCGAAAGTTGAATCAACACCATTGAGTTATTTATCAAACGGCTCTGTTGTCATTTCAAAGAGCGGCCACCAGATGTCAGTGCAGGCTGCTGTGGCTCCGAGTCTTGGCGGGCTCGTTGCACGTCTCTATTATCAACACTGTGATCCACTTGTCCTCAGAGGACCTACTTAGGATGGATGAGCCGAGGGGCTAAATGCTGCACTGCATATTGTGCTAGATTGCAGCAGAGCATTGAGGGCTTTGTTTGGCCAGGATTTGTTTTCTTTACAGGTTGCTGCCTCCGAGAGAGCGGGGTGTTCTTTTCACTTCGAATCAAATAAACCAGGACAAAGAAACAAACGGCGTTATCATCTGTGTGCCAGTACTCATCATAACCTAAATATTTTAACTGGAGTTGCATGTGAAGCACGGTGGCTGCCACCTGCGTTTGCCGGGTTTGCAAACACTGCTATCGGTTTGTGTCTCCGTGGGTTTGTGTTTATGTTTTCGCTGTCAGTCTTTTGTGTGTCTCTCCAACTAAAGGGGGGGTCTTACCGTTCTCACCTCCGCGGTGGTGGGTAGAGGGAGGGGGTTGCTGCTTGTTGGCTGGCAACAATAGCTGATGAGGAGAGACCTATGGCGAGTCGGAAAATGTATGGCTATCAGTGATATGTCCTATTTAGGTTCTGAATTTAGATCGCTGATCTGCCAACAGTCTGCATCTACTTACAGCAAATATTCTGGACTGTGGGCCTTTTTTTTTTCTTCATTTGAAGTAACTGGCATTAATCTACTTTGCATGTATAGCACCTTATTAAGTATGTATATAACATTTAGGGTGCTTTCACACCTGAAGTTCGATTCATTTGGTCCGTACCAAGGGGGAAAAAAATATTGTTGCATTTTAGTTCTGGTCTGGTTTCCGTTGAAACAAACGAGCCAAGAGAAGTAAACATGACGTTATACAGACTGACAGCTAACACGTCATCAGGACTCACATGGGGACTGACAGAAGTTTATGCAGCACTTTAATGCTTCGGATGTGTATACTTATATTCTTTTGTTTCACAAAGAGCTTATGAAGAAAAAACGCAGCGCCCCAAGTTTTTTGATTGCAAATCAACACAAACAGGTAGAGACAGAAATGATTCTGGGTGTATTACTGTGGGATCGCTGCCTGTCATACAGATCCGCATCAGGGTCCGTTTTAAAGCGGACCAGAGTTCGGTTGTTTGATCGGCACCAGAGTTCGAATGAGCTTTCACACCAGCCCAAATGACACGTACTATCCGACGAAACGCTCCAGGGTTCATTTAAAACGGACCAAACAGCTCAGGTGTGAGAGCACCCTTAGTTTAGTGAATCTATCATCAATCAGCGAGCTCGGTACGACTGAGGAGGGACTGACCTGTGGCGTAGGACAGGTCGTACTGCCCTGAGAGCAGGGGGTATCCCAGGTGGTGGTGAGAGGGCATGATGCGCTGGGAGGGCGAGGAGCGTGGTCGGTCCACGTCTCTTTCTCTCTCCCTCTCGCGGTCCCTTTCCCGCTCTCTGTCTCCGGCGGCTCCTCGGTCCTGCTCCCGCTCCCTCTCATGCGGCGGCTTGTCACCTACTGTGGGGGATTTGCTCTTGTATTGGCTGGCGTGCTGATGCAGGATATCCAGGGCTTTGGAGTCCGCCGCCGTTTTGGTGACAGTCGGGCTAGCGCGGGATTTGTCGCCACCTTCCTCACCTCCAGCTATTTTACTGCCGTACGGAGAAAACGGATAGCCTCCAGGAAGGTACGAACCTGAGAGTGATGAAGAATATTGACGGTTCAAAATTAGGTTTATGTAGAATACAGATGTGACAATTGATGATTGACTACTTTTCATTAATGCTCACATCAATCAAGATGTATAGTCAACACAATTAACTTCAGATCACCTTCTTATGACAAGATGCTTCCGTTAGTAGAACCTTTCTATTTTTTTCCTGTTTTCTCTCTCTGTTTTTTGGTTTTGTTTTCTCATATAATTGTTTACACTAGCTTGTGTGTTTTGTGTAAACCGATAGTACTGGTGCTATGTGTTTTGTCTGTTTGCTGTCTGCTTGTTGTATTTAGTTTTTGATGAGTAATAATCCCATTTTTTATTTGTTTAAACAGAGGAGGACTCTGAATAAGCCTTTCGGGCTTCCTTCCTCTCCTGCACTCGATTACTGTCTTTTTTATTGTTTGCATCTTTGTGCAAATAAACTAAACTAAACTAAACAACCAGTTCATTGTGACTTTTGGACAAAATGTGACATCATGGGTTATATCCAGGTACTGACAGTTAAACAGGCTAGTACCAGCATATTTTCCTCTACATGGGATTATTTAGATTTTGAAAATGAAAACAAACACTGTAAATATTGCAATGTGTTTGACCACATTGTGTCCAAATGTGGTGTTTTTATTTAATATACAAAAGGGAAGTGGTTTAAGACCAGCCTTTTTCTCTATGCACGCTATCAACACAACAGTACGGTTGCCATGTCTGGTGGTGAATCAGACTCTTGAATCAGAATTTGTTTGGCCGTCCGTCATTTTGACAGATTAGAACACTGAGGACGATCTACTGTAACTTTAAGTAATTCACACCCCCTCCAGTTAAACTGAAAGTGTCTGCTCCGTACAGCAGCACAGAGTCGCAGCACAGAGCAGCAGGAGTCAGGAGGGTTCACCATCAAGACGACGGCGGAGGATTTGGTGTCAAAGCGAAAAGTAAAAGCGCCTATTTGGCAATATTTTGGATTTAAACCCAATGCTAATACGTAACCTAATAACGTTGATGAGGCTATCTGTAAACTCGGGCAGCCGCCCGCTCCAGAGAGGCCAGCCAGAGATCAACATATCTTTTCTTGTAAATGTCCGATATAATCTGTAACAAGTCACAAGTTCATTAAGCGGTGGGAAAATTTCCTCGCTATGGCACTCCTATTGGTGGTGTGTGCTGCATGAAACGTCTCTCTGTTCATCTTTTCTCTCCATGCCCTTATGAATGCATAATCTATAAGCTTGTTCTGTATATTAATTATTAAAAATGAAAATGAATGAATGGAAATCAAATGCTAATAAAATGACGGGTAATAATAGATTATGACAGAATTTTTACGACCCTGTCCGTCCCAATGACAGACGATGACAAAGTCTAACGCAACCTCTGTTTTAATATGGAAGGATGCCTTTTTTTCCTAGCATATGTAATTTTCGACATATAATAATAATCCTATTCAGAACCACAAAATCAATCCTTGATTGACTTGACCTATCTAACTTCCATGCAGATTATTCCCATGCTGTGTTTTGCCCCCATCAAGCTCTGCCAAATGATCGTAATTATTTCATGCTGCTTTGCCATTTTCAAACATAACTGCAATTTGTAGTGAAACAACACACAAATTGTCAGTTCTGAATGAAATAATAAAAAAGAAAAACACTGATATCCTGCTGAGACTGATACACACAGTTTTGATAGACAATCTAAAGCTGTACTAACAAATCCTTAGAGCCATTTTGTTTTTCAAGACATTTCATGTTGACTTTCCATCTAATTCAAAAGCCAGGGTACACACCTTAAAACACAGGTAGGGTCAACAGCTAAAATCACCATTCTAAATCATGTTAGTCTGGCATGTGTTAGACCCATACACTATAAAGAAGGGACAGAGTACAGTAACGTCACCCATTGGTTTGTGGACTCCCGTTTTGAAGCCTCCAGTGTGGGCACTTCCTGATCGCCATCTTGCGCTTTTGAAACCGTATGTTACGACACCAGGTCAAGGGGCAGGGGGGATGATGTGGTATTTTAATGGCACCTCGCTAAGCTGAGCTAACCGCTAACGCTTTTCACAGACACAAATCCTCAGGTGGATTTTTAACAGCGGGGGGAGTGGGGAGCTCCGGACGCTCATGCTGGTCACTGCAGTGACACGAGATGGTTGAAAATCAGCAAACTTTCCCTTAAGTTAGCAGCTAACGCTAGCGCTTGCTAGTTAGCTTGGTTAGCACGGTGCTACCGAACGCTTAACAAGACATTTCTCCGCGACCAAAGTGTTACAATAAACTTCTATGAAGTGAAAACACACTGTGAAAAGGTCAAAGTTGTAGGACAAAAACACAGACAACAGCCAAAACAAGTTCATGTCTAGGGCCTTGGTTGCTAAGCCTCTATCCTTTTGCCAACATGGCAGCCTGTCAATCAAACCGTAGCCATGGTAGCCATGCTCCAAAACATCCCCTGCTTTATCATCTATTTTCCTTTTAATGGGACCACAATTCACAAAATGAACATCGTTCTGTATTGAAACTAGCGATTGAGACCATAAACTCATTATGACACCATTTACTGAGGTAATAAACCAAGTGGTCATTTTCCCATAGACTTGTATTGATTGGGGGGCTTTTTGCAATCGCTGGTATCGCCCCCTTTGGGCCATAGGACAGAATGCAAGTTTTAAGGCACTTCTGCATTGGCCTCACTCTTCAGACCTGGACGTTCCGTCCATTATTTTTCACTGTCTATGGTTTGACAGAAAGAAACCACAGGAACCACTGATGACTTGTAACAAATTAATGATTAAACTCCCTAGCCAAAATAAGATTACAAACTGGCTGACTTTAGCTTGCAAACAAATTAAAAAATGATGTAAGAGAATCTTTAACATTCACATATATTTGGAGTTAATCTGATGTCATACCTGGGTAATTCTGCATCATGACTGAGGGCATGCCCCTGTATCCAGGGTGGTTGGGGTCATAACCTTGTCCATAGGGGTAACCATGCATGTAGGGCATGTAGCCTTGGTGCTGTGGTAGTGGTGATGAGAACTGCATGTGGGGATTAGAACGAGAGTCTTTGCTCATGGCCCGGTGGTCCTCAGAAGTTATTCTGGGATCACTACCCTCTTTGCCATCCTCCTTGGGCCCACTTTGACTGTCCTTTTGCCTGGGCCTGTCATCCTTTAATTTACGATCGCGTTCCCGTTCCCTGTCCCTTTCATCTT
The DNA here is from genome assembly GCA_028570985.1 of Heterobranchus longifilis. Taxonomy (NCBI): domain Eukaryota; kingdom Metazoa; phylum Chordata; class Actinopteri; order Siluriformes; family Clariidae; genus Heterobranchus; species Heterobranchus longifilis. The sequence goes on along the minus strand of JAOVVB010069694.1, from coordinate 6,330 downwards.
TCCATCGAGGTTGTTGTTGCTGCTGGTGTTCGTCTTCTGCTTGGGGCTTCTGGCTCTCGGGATACTGCTGAAGGTGGAAAAGAAGGTCCAAGTCAGCACAAATCAGTATCTACATGTTGAAATAACTTTAAGACATTCTCATGATAAATTCACAAGCATATATTCTAAAGGCTCATTTATGCTCAATGTTAGATACATATATGGATGGAGCCTTCTGTCCGTACTCTGTGTTCATTTCATCTGTATTTCTGAAAGCTTACGGATCCAGACTAAACAGAGCAGCACCACCGGAAATCGTTGGGGCAGTGTAGCCAATAGTTCAAGCGAGAGACATCCATAGACACGACAAAGACATTTTTAAAATGGCGGAACGGAATGGCCATGTATTAAAAAAATATAGAAATGTTTTCGATATCGATGTATTTAATGGCCTCACAGACCACCGCCGTCTACAACGCTGCCTCCGCTTTTGCCTCTTTCTTAAGAGGTACATTCATTATTACGCCTTCCTCCACCATGTTTGTTGTTGTCAGAAACTTTTTTGACTCTCTTGTGCCAACGTAAAGGACGCACGGAAGTATGTGGGCTATGACCATTATATCGTTTGAAATGAATGTATCTATTTTCATACGTAAAGGGGGCATAAATGAGCCTTTACCCGTTAATTCCACAGGGCATGTTCCGGCTGTGCCACGGTTTTGCTCCGTCCTCTGCACAGCGTCATGCCCCACTGGGAACATTTTTAGAAGTGGACTTGATTTGGTAATTTTTCCCTGGTTTTCCCTTAATTTTTGTGCTTCTACCATGGGTAAGTAGGCTACGTAGTTAAATGCACTGCACATGGTGTTTTATTTTGAAAATTGACTAGATGCTCTATGCCTTTCCTGTGTCCCACTTCCTGTCTGGTTTGATCTGCTCTGTGCTGCTTGACGCAGCTTCAGCGTGACTTCTGTCAAAAATAGACTCGGCGCGTATTTTTAGCGGAGCAGAGAGGAGAGGCCCTTCTGGGACACGCTGCAGCGCGTCTGGTGGAATCACAAGCATTGACTAGGCCGCGATTAGCTCCGGTGGCTGCGCAGAGCCGGAACACGCCACAGACGTGCCCTGTGGAATTTAGGGGTAACACTGTTGTACTAGATTGGTATTTACCTGTCTGTACCACATGGCCTGCTCCATTCCTGCCTGACCTCTGGACTCCAGTGCTTGCTTGGAGTCTTCCTTTCCGTGGTGGCCCCCTTCAGTCAGCTTCATCTTTAGCCCCTCTGCTTGCTGGGACTTTGGGTCCTCCCCTTTTATACTTCCCAGGGATTTGGAGGAGGGCTCAGAGGGTGAGTCCCTGGATTTGCTTGGGGGCTGCGGCGTCTTTCCAAGGTCTGACTGACTTGGGGCTTTGGAGAGGCTTGGTGGCATTGGGCTCTTTTGTTTCCACTCCTCCTTCATGGAGGCTTCTCGCTCTTTTATGGCTATGTCTGACTTCTTCTCAGCGCGATGCTGTTCAGCCATCTGTCGCTGCCGCTCCTCGTACTGTTGCCGGTAGGCTGGGTTGGTGTTCATCAAGTGGTTATGGTAGGCTTGATCAGGATGGTATGCATATGGGGGGACGTAAGTATACTGGTTGTAGTAAAGAGGTTGCATGTACATGTTGGATCGCTGCTGGATGACTGAGGGTTGCTGCTGCTGTTGTTGCTGCTGTTGCTGTTGCTGCTGTTGCTGCTGCTGCTGTTGCTGCTGCTGGCCAGGAGCACTACTGTCAGGTTTGCGGTCTTCATGAACCTCAACCTTGACTTTTTCCTCAACTTGGTCCTGGTCCTCTTCCCTTTTGATCTTAACCTGACCTTCAGCCACTGGCGTGCCTGGATTGGGCCCACCAGGACTGGGGTTTACGTAATTGGGTGAGTAATATGTCTCATAGCTGGGATAGTACGGGGAATCTTTGTTGGGTGTCTGGTTTGGAAAGAGTGCTTTTTTGACACTTTCCCTGATGCCTTGGTCCTCTGTCCTGACTTTGACGCCTTCTAGTTTCCCTTCACCATCCTCACCAGCATCTGAAATGTCTGAATATGCTGGGCTATTGGTTTTGACGGAAGAGTTGTCTGCACCATTCTGGTTTGCCACGTGAAGTGGCGTGAGAGGCTGTGGCATCCCACTGCCATCTATCCGACTGGCTACACCAATGGATGGGCTAGGGGCATTGTCAGAAAAGCTGTAAATTTTATCAGCCTCAGCCTTGATACTGGCCAGACGACTCTGATGAGGATCCGAGGAACCATTGAGGAGTCCTTCCCCTTTATTTCCTTGATCAGAAGGTTCAATGTATGGAAGCTTTCCTTCCTCCAGTTTCCCCCCCTTTCCCGGAGGCTTTGGGCTGTCAGCCTCCTTCTCCCCATCTTTTTTCTTCTTGTCTTTCTTCTTCTTGTCTTTGGAGCTACTTGAGGCAGGATCTCCAATGGCAGGGGGTTTAGGCTGTGTGCCCTTCATTTGGGGACTCTTGGGAATCCCTTGTATCATTGGGGTAAGCCCCGGGGAAGAATTTGGGTTTCCAGGAGGAAAAGGGTACATCTGCTGGGATGCTGTCGAGCCGGGGCCAACAGGCCGTGGTGACTTCATGTTTTTCTGGGCCATTTTATCAGCCTTTGTGCCACCCTTTTTAGACTTGTCTGATCCTCTCTTATCATCTATACCATCATTACTGGCCTCGTCAGTGAGGCATGGCCCATCTTCACACCCGTCCATCGGGGTACCTCCTGCCTCTGGATCTGTCTCAACAATTTTCTTTTTACTCTGCTTTGAACCAAACTTGCCAGGAGATGGGGAAGGACTTTGAGCATCAAAGTTCCTGCCTTTCGGAGTAACTGAACGTGCCGGAGACAAGCATCCTTTCTGCGAGATGGATGCTCCATTACAGTTCCCTGGTTCAGGGTGGAGAGTTGAGTCCTCTCCATATTCACTGTCTCCATCTAATTCCAACTTGATGTCATCATCATTGTGGGCACGGGCTTGGTGGTACTTGAGACCATTGATGTGCTTGTACTTCTTGTTGCAGTTCGGGTGTGGGCAGTCAATAAGAACCGGAGAGGGGCAGGTGCGATCGAGGGGAGGTGGAAGTGGCTCAGTCTTAATAGAAGGAATAGGGAGACCTGTTGGTCCCACCCCTCCACTGTTGGAGTTTGTCCGCATTCGTTTGTTGCCTTTGGTGTCCTCTGAGCTAGAATTGGGTTCCATGTCCGAGGCTGGTTTGGTCTTGCGTTTTCCAGCCGAGGAGGGACTGGCTTTGATGTCCTCTGTGTTGCTGTTAGGTGGGGTGCGGCGCTCTGATGGCGTCTGGCTGCCCCTCCGGCCCTTGCTGTTAGAGGCAGCACGAGTCTTGTTGTTGGTGGTGCCCTTGTTGTCTGATGAGTTGCTGTTCTCGTTGATAGGGGTGTTGCTATTCGGTCTCATTCGCTTACCTCGACCACGGCCATTCCTCATCTCTAGATCGCTTGTAGGGGATTCACAAAACCTGCAGTAGTGGCAAAAATCGTATAAGTATTAGTGATGGTAGATTTTAATACAACTCTGTGCTTTAGTTTAGATTCTGAAATGATACAATGGAAATTCAGCTACTCATTTATTCTTAAATTAACATTGCTGTGGGGACTGAATAATACAATGCCAATAAAAACTTTTTCATTTTTATTATTTTACAACATTAAATCACTGTGAATTTAATTGGCTTTTTTTGACAATGATCATCGGTCATTCATGAAAAATAACAAGAAATATCAGTACAGAGATAAAACAAAAATAAGTATTTAACTCCTTTAATATCAACACACCTAAATCATCATTGGTGCAGTCAATTGTTTTTAAGTGTAATGGAGAGTACACCTGTGTGTAATCAAGATGTGACAAGCGATCTTTTGTTAAATACACTTGTATCTGGGAGGTCCACATGTGTTCAACAGCTACTGTGTAAACCCCTGTTAGCCTCATTATCTGCTAGGTAACCAAAAAGAACCAAAACATTTGATTGTCACAGAAAAAAATAGAAAAGTCACTTTTTGGCAACTGCAATGCTCTCTAAAGGCGTTTATACCTACACTTTTGAAGACATTACTGTTTATCGCCATTCAAGACGTATGTGCAAGATTTTAGGCTACTTCTTTGTTTGGATTTTCTAAAGTGTGTTTGTTTATATTTTGACTGGGAATCTTGTATACACTGTTATTTACTTTGTTGGTATGACAAATTACACATTGTCTCACAGGAAAGTCAGAAAATAGGTCATAGCAGTAATACCAATGATGACAACAATACTAGGGGGTTTAAGTCCTTTTGAGTCCAGAACCCATAATAAACAATGGCAATGATATCAAAATATGTACACCATTGTTCTGTCCCTGTCCTCTCATAACATACCAATCTGATATTTTGTGCACTGTAAGTGAGTAAGCACTTTAAACAAAGCCACATGACAACTCAAAGGCATGTAAACATCATTTGAAAAGGCAGCAGTGAATATTCTAGCTGCTTTGTAATCAAAACATAGAGCCATTCAAATACTTAAAATAGCAGTTTGGCCTTATCTCTCCATAACAGTAATGTAATTATCTTTCTGCACAGCAGTGAAGGTTAGCAATCTGTGACAAAGAGAGACACCGGGCTGGTATGACTCACAGCTTCCTCTACAAGTCTCTCCAAACAATTTCAACCCCAGCAGGGGATGTGAATACATCCGTAGTCTGGCAGTGGTAGAGGAATTTAGACTCATTACAAGCCCAAGTTTATATTCAGACTGTTGAAAGCTTTCTGAATTATTCATAGTGTGTCCCTAATGTAGTCGTGCTGCAAACTGTAAGACTATCTTGGTGCAAATACAGCCCAGCAAACCTCACTTACTGTGCAAACCTCACTTACTGAACATTATTGTGATATACTGTGATACATTAGTGTGATACAGCCTCTCCTTGTTTTCCATTAGCGCTGCTTTAATCTTGATTTTTTTTTTCTATTGCACTTAACCATGCATTTCAAATATAGATTTATATTTACATTTAGATTTGGTGTAGGTGGTCTAAATCAAAGCAAGTGCTGCAGTGTATTTTACACAACCTGTGTATTTTGCATAACAAAGGCAAATGCCCAGAAATTACAAACACCTTAAGCTACCGCCCACATAGCACTGATCTAAGGAACTGCAGCATTTGTGATAGAGAATGTTATACAGTGTTGAGGAAAAGCTATTAGTCCAATAATTGGATTCTGCAATCTGGCTTGTTAGAGTAGCTTTCTATTTCCACTACTACCTCCTGGGACATCAGCCGTTTGCCAATGAATCCTGTTTCCCCAGACTCCAGATAAAGGCTAACATGTACTCGGAAGGTCCAGATGCACACAAGCAAGTTTGTGCATTAGGCCGTATATCCTTGAGGTGATGCTACTACAGCAGATTCATATCACACAGAATATGAAAAGGTTAAGAGACCAAGTGCAGCTTGGATAGAGAGACTGCATCAATGATTCATGGATGACTTTTTTTCTACCTTGACATTTACAACTACCATGTGTGACAGTAAATCCGTTGTGCAGATACTATGCAAAATCAGTTCATGTAGCTTTAGTTTTAACAACACCAAACAAGTGATGTACCATTAATAGAACAAGTGCAGATTAGATGATGCATACAGGGTCCCCACACATTCTTAAACATAAAATTCAAGGACCCAGCACGGCATAGTTTGAGATACGGATCAAGGTTCATTACTGTTACGACACTGAGAATTTTTATGATAAGAAATAGCAGGCTGGTGTGTCAAACAATGATGCAACTGCGGACAACCCTGTCTCCTACAAAGTGACATTCCCAAACAACTAAACTGCATTCTCAATTATGTTTCGAAGGAAACACTGTTTTTTTTTTACTCCCGGATTACGGTCGCAGATTTAAACACCTTGTTACTGTTGTGAATTGATACAAAACTATTTGGTTAGATTTAGGGCAGTTTGGGTTAAAATAAGTATGTTTGTTCCATAATATATATAAAGAATATAGAATTACTATGTTTGTTAGATGAGTGAGAGTCCCATCCATCCACCCTGACCTCAAAAACTTTCAAGGCCTTGACTTTTTCCCTCAAATTCACAAACTTTCAAGGATTTCAAGGACCCGTGAGAACCATGTGCATATTTAAATATCACTATGTCCCCCTGCTTTCTCTAGAGATACCGAGTACCAAGTACCGATCCAATACATGTGCGTTAAAAATATATATATACTATATATACGTTATATTATTTTTTTTTTAACAGCTGTACAACAAATGAATGTCATAGAAATTTCTTTTATTATCT
>JAOVVB010069658.1:0-14038 GCA_028570985.1 Heterobranchus longifilis | reverse complement strand
GGGGGGGTGAATACAGGTATATTCAGACAATATGAGAAAAAATATGTTTTTTGAATATTAAAGCATGTAAACATGTTCTAGTAGAAACCCAAAATACAAGTATGAACCTGATAATAATGCATAATATGTCTCCTTTAAAATACTTGTCCCTCTTTCATCTTTTGGAGTGCGTCCTTACATTTTCATGTTTCATGTGTTTGAGGAGTCGCAGCTCTCTGTACGCCCTTTTGGCAAAAAGTTTGGACTGGAAGGGCCGATGAAGTTTCTTGATGGCCACCTGCGTCCCCATCCGGCGGTCCCACGCTGAACTGAAACACACAGATGCATCATGTCATTCAAAAGAAAGCTTTAACTGGTTCAGTTTCACCCCTAAAAACGCAATGGTTGTGTCCAAATTCTTTTCCCGACAGACATTTGAACATCTATAAGGAAATCCACAAGTGTAATTAATAGCATCTAAATAGAATGGTGCCTCATTAATGATATTAATTACACCTGTGCCTCTCTGCTATTTAGCCACAATGTCTGCCATGAAAAAAAGGTCTGTTTGTGATTGAAGACAATGCAGTGGTGCATTCAGTGCACTTAATTCGAAGTCTTTGACTTCTGCAACAATGAGACTGGGGGGGTGGTTTTCTTTGTTGACCCTCATCCATACAACACAATGCAAAGAGCGGCCCTGCAGGGCCAGCTGTGGACACCAAAATAACCCACACAACAAGCACTACTGCTGCTGCAGGAATATTATAGTATACTCAAAAGTTATCTAGAATTTAAAAAAAACTTTACTTTAGGTTTATTGTTTGTTTCTCATGCATTGGGGAAATGGTCAAATTTTCTTGTTATTTCTTTATACATCTGTATAATACTTGAAATACTAAATACTTAAACAGAGCCACTTCTATGTTACCTCTGCAATGAATGCAAATGAAAATACTAAAGAAGAGGTTATTTTGGATGAGAATGCATTTGGTAAATAGTCCGACATGGCAATGGCAATCAGTACTTCTCTGAGCTGTAAAATTGGACTTACCACACAGTCCCATAGGCTCCTGTTCCGACCTGCTTCAGGTCCCGGTACCTCTCTGGAACCTCCCACACAGTTCTGTTGACCTCCTGCCGGTAGTATCCCGTCCTGGACCGCACAGCCATACCGGCTAGACAAGGCTGAGGTCAGGATGTGGGTCCGCTGCGTCTCCGTCCTCTCATGTGAACAAACTGAGGCTTTTGATTTTATTTCCAAACGGACAAGACGCGCAGTCCGTCGCGCACAAAGTTTGGTGCGGCGCAAATTCCTCCAGATGAACCAGCGGAGCGCTGTGCAGGGTCTCCAGTTACACCCCCAACAAACACACGCGCGCGCGCGCGCACGCACGCACGCTCGCACACACACACACACACATTGTTAGTCATGGCTCCTGGTCGCCTGGGGCAGTCTATGGGTGTGTCTACAATGTGGAACCAGAAAAGCCACAAAACATCTGCCCACCCGAAGGTTATACCCCTATAGCTAATAGGCTACTTCTATAATTTCCTGTAATGTTTCTGTAATGTTCTTGCAGAGTAGGCAAACTTGTAACTTTACATTAATGACAGTCATAGAAGGTCATACTATTATTTTTCTATTTATAGAGGCATTGTGTAATTTGATCAATTTGAGAATACTTTCTGTATTTCTGCAGTTACAGTGAGTGCATTGGAAAGTGTTTAGGTTTTGTATTTCTAGAGTGTCCATGTTGCTTAATAATCTATTTATATTGATCTTAATTATAATCATATTGATTTGACTCTCATTTAGTGTCATCACAATGTTACTTTAACTACTATACTATTATATTCTGTATTAAACTATGCTATACTATAGTATACAATACTATTTTATTCTAATTTATACTGTATTATATATTATATATTTAGACTTACACAACTTTAATGTCCCCAAAGGGGAAATGTGTTGTACAACACAGTAAACAATACACATACTGTAGACACAATTAAAATGATAAAACATATTATACTATCTATACTATACTATTCTGTTATACTATACTACGCTATGCGCTACTATAGTATTCTATAATATGCTGTCATACTATGCTATTTTTTTACTAATATATACTATACTGTTATACTATACTTTTTTATATTATACCATGCTATGCACTATATTATACTATACTATATGATACTATCTGCCTATAATATATACTATCTGCCTATATTATACTATACTGTAGGTCCATGCATGAAGTATAATTCACAATTATACCATACTTACCTGTTCTAGACTATATTCTATTGTATTCTTTTCTGTACTACACTATATTCCACCCTATTCTATATGTGCACAACTGAGCTTACTGTATGCACCCATATGTAACTGTTGGACAGCTTATCCCAAAACCATGTGTATTTATATGCTACAACAGCCTCCACTCTTCTAGGAAGGCTACATGATTTTGGGACCTGGCTGCAGGGATTTGTGTCTATTCGCTCGCAGTTGGCATTCTAATTCGTCCACCAGGTGTAGGATGGGGTGGAGGTCAGAGCTCTGTCATGTTCCTCACCAGACTAGAATAACAGTTTCTTTATGAAACTCGCTTTGAGCAACAGGAAATGACCTTTCACAAACTGTTGCCACAAAGTTGGAAACACACAATTCCAGTAAAGTAAAACATATTTGCATATACCATGTTGTATATGAAAAAGACTGATGTTGCAGAGAATATATGACAAACAGAGTTAACAGAACGGATGGTGTTTATTCTGTTGAAGCCAAGACTTGCCAAGTCATGTTACCCGTTGATGATGAATGAGAAAATCATCAGAATCATTTGAAAACTGACAGTTGACATTCAGTGATTTGAAACTCATGGCTACCGTTGAATCATATGCCACCATGTATTCAAAAGACACTTCTTACTTGTTACATACATACATACATACAGTATACGTATACATTCGATTTGCAGTTTGCTATTCAAATCCACCACATATACAACATCCACATAAGCACATAACACATGAACGTTCAGAGCTCTAACACACTTTGACGGAGACAGACAGTTTTGATTCATTTGGACTGTAAATTCAACATTTTGCATCCAGTGTTAATGGACGACTTGCACAAAAGGCTACGTGTAGCACTCCAGTGTGAACCATTACAAGGGGAACAGTTGTTAAGAGTAGGTTTCCTTTCTTGTGTTCCTCAAAAATGATTCCTGAACGGTAAATTGATGTTTTAGTTGTACTAATATTACTTTGAGGCAGAAATAATCTCATTGGTTTAGTTAAATATAAGTTGGTTAAGCCAAAGAATCAGTTTAACTTGCATGAAGGAACACACCAAACTATAGCCTACATTACATACAATTGACCTATAGCTAGCTAGCTAGGGTTTCTTCTTATTTCTTTGTTCATCTCATATCTGCAGCAAATGAAATCTCAGAGGAGCTTGAGTACCAGATTACCATGTGTAAACCACCCGGTTCGAATTATAACAGTCGATTGAATGGGCCTTATCATTCTATATCATTCCCATATATCTAGGACACTAGGGGCCTGCTATATCAACTAGAATCCTGTTATCAATCTATACATCATCGATTGATATGTATGTAACTGTTCATATAACCGGCAACGGCAGGAGCTAGATGATGACGTATATAGAGCATCCAAACACCACATGAGGTAGCTAACAGGACTTTCACATGGGAGACCCGAGTTTGACCCGAGTTTGCAAACAACATTTTAACATCCAAACCATGATGTTTTTTTCTAACCTCAACGACGTCTTTCCAGTGCCTAAACCTGATGGAAGTCACTGAAATGCGGGTGTTTTTTCCTCAACGTACCGGCGAAACTCACGGAAGTATAGAAGGACTCTTTTCAGTGGCGAAACCGAAACCTACCCAACTTGTTATCAGCCTGCATTGAATGGGGCTGTTATCATCCCCTTTCAATATGCTGATACGAGCCTTCTGGATCTTCTAGCTTGGGGGAGATGGCCCCTACTGACCTAGATATATGGGACTGATATTGAGTGATAAGGCCCATTCAATCGAGTGATAACATTTGAAACGGGTGTGTATACTCCATACTGTAGTTATGGTGCGTTCCATTTAGTCTGAAGTTTCAACTGGAACGCTCCCTGAAGTCGGATTTCCAACTCAGAAAGTCAGAGTCTCACCAACCCCGACCTCAAAATCCAAGATGGCTGCTCTATGCATCAACAGTAGTGAAAGCTGTATTGATATACTGTTTATGTGTTGTTGTTATCAGCTGTTGCTAATGATAGTTAACCTGGCTAGAGCAAACCACACCCCGCGAAATAATGTTTTTCTGACTTATTGTACTGGAAGGCGGTCAATTCGGGTGTGATGTCATTCCCAGCTCTCACTTCTGACGTCCAAAGTAAATGGAACGCAGCATACTACTATAATAGTATTACAAGCTAACCTAAAGAGATACTAGTGCAGCTACTTGACATTAGAACTAGAAAGCCTATATCTTACACCTGCCATTAGTATCCAACTTGTATCCAGATAAAGTGTAAGAATACATCTGCAGCAGTCAGATCTAAACTGATTTATGTGTGCTCCTGATTTATGAGCCTTTATCTCCCAAAACTGGCTTCAGTCAATGAACTCTCCAATTCACTAAAATGTGGGCAAACCACCACACTGGGGGTTTTATTCTTTATGAATGCATCTATTTATGTTGAGTTATATCCCATTAAAATGATCAGATATGTATGTGATTACCCTAGATGCATTAAATGCACTGCATTGTTTTCATTAAGCACTAGATTTCATAATATCAGTGTTGTCCTCTTTTACCTCATGACATTTTCACTGACCTTCAGCATTAAGCTGGACATTTTTGGCTCTCCACCCTGTGGTCTAACACAAGCAGAGTATTTCTACCTCAGCAGAAAGTTTTGTAGAACTAAAACTCCAGTCTGCTGCAAGATGAATGACACAATGTCAGTGAGGAAGTCAGCCAGTTGTTGTAATAATCTGCATTGAGCTCATGCTGCTTATACAAATGTTACCAGTGAGGGCGTTGCTGCATTGTAGTGTTACTGAAATACCCACAATCAAGAACATCCCCGATGTTTTTTTTTTAATATGGTCACTAATGAATGTGTACACTCCGCATTTTTTTCATGAAAACTAAAAAGAAGATGAGGAAATGTGAAAGATCACTAATGAGCTCCCTGTTTGCCACAAGCAGCCAAATATGGATGGGTTGTGGGAATCATCAGCCTGGAGTGTTTGACCAGTCATTACTTGCATGAAGCTGGGTAATAATATATCATTATCCAGCACGCCGAGCACGGTTTCTAACAGTTTACAAAATGCCTGTAATTATTGTAAACATAAACCAGGGCTGTAAAAGACACCGCAGAGAACTATGGAGACCTGATGGAGCGCTGCCAAAGCCAACAGGTGATCAGAAGTCAGCCATCAGCGGAAACTGTATATGAGAAACGAGGTCGCATTGTAAACAGACCTGCAACAGTCATTCTGCTCCAGCTTTGGCATATATTAATTACCTTGCTAATTAATAGCACAGTCGGTGTTTACTAGTCTGTAAGCAGGAGAGGATGACTCATCCAACAATAACTTAGTATTGTTTTTTGTTTTTACTGCACGGAAATTGTAAAGATAAAACAAGTTGAAAGTTGGTCACATTTCCTGGTAGCGATATTTTCTTTCCTAGGATGGCAAAGGCATGTCCCGCCCAACTCTGCCTCTGATTGGCTTAAGGCCATTGCACACTGAGTCCGTTTTTTTCATCTCCGAAACTTTCGTCCGTCAATAAAGTTTTCGGAACAGGTTCGATTTTTTCAAATCTGTCAAACGAAAAGAGATGCGTTTGACCACTCAGAGCCACCGTACATGCAAACTTCATCATCCAAAATGTAAATACAGGAGAGGTAAAACACATTTAAAAGTGGATTTCATACTGCAGAGACTCACACTTCTCCGGCAAAAATTGCAGGGAGTTCTGTGTGAGTTTCTCTGAAAACGGACACAGTGGACACACGGGCTGCAGCACAACACACGACGAAACAGCAGCGGATCGTCTCCTCACTGTCAGGTCCACCGTGTATCAAAGTGGACCACTGACATCCTGAAAACACCACAGCTCCTTTATCAGCAGGTCAAACTCTCTTTGCTCTCATCTCCTTATCTCGCATTGCGAAATTTCGCAACTAATGGAGTAATAAAACACATCGGACTCAGTGTGCAAGGTTTCTGTGCATAGCGTTTTTTTTCCGGATGACAGATTAAAAAAAACACATACGAAAATTACGGACTCAGTGTACAAAGATCTTTATCCTGATATTTTTACCCTAACCCTACCAATCTCACTCCTCATGCCTGACCCTACCCAACTAAATCACCGAAGGCAACGACTACTAGCCAATCAGAGGCAGAGTAAGGCAAAATAGTGCGGGACATGCCTTTGCTATCCTAGGGGGAAAAAACATGGGTGCGAGCGATTCCTGGTAATGCCTCTCTCTGCCCCTCAGGCTGCTTTATAGCAGTATGGCAGATGCAATAAGCAGTCTTAATGGTTATATAATACAATACCAGTAATATTCTGTAATAATAAAAATGCACAAAAATCATGCAGTAGTATGCAGGCTAAATGCGAAGCTGCTCTGTGACATGACGTGGCATTGCTGCAAGCCTTTTAACATGAACTCCATATATGAAAGCGATGACTGCTTATGGCATTTGTCATGACGAGGGACCGGATGGCACTCTGTCATTGCTTTGGAAATCCTAGTGTGCGTTTTTGTTTTCTTCCTTCGATACCTTTTCTATCCGTCTGTAAACACAGTTCAGTTCCGTAAAATTGCTCCCTCGTATGAATGCTCACATCCGTGACGTTGAATGGTTCCTCATTTTACCCTCACTGAGCGGAAACATAAGAGGAAGCAACTTTCTGGACTGGAAGGCTCCTTCTATCAGATTCTAAAATGCTCCCTGTATTTGCAATGTGTGCATCTGATCCCGTGGAGACCACCCTGTGCCCCGCTGCTCAAATAAACTCATGACAGGCAATCAAACACAGTCACGCTGAGCAGAGGGAATGCAGGGGTTTTTCTTTAGTCGCCACAGTCCTTCTCCCAATCATTGAGTACGTGGTCCTTCTTCAGGGTAAGGGTTGAGGCAGAGCAGAACGAGGCTTACTGCTCCACCTGAAGGCTATCAGTCTTGCTGCCGGATGCTTTGACGCTGTTCACCTCTTCGAATACCAACTCTATGCAGAAATAAGGGGAAAGAAAACATGTTAGGAGATTAAGATTTGAGCCATGAAAAGGGGTTGAGGAATATTTCAAACCCGCTTACGGTGAAAGAAAAACTGTGAAATGGCATAAAACATTTCCTTGTTTAAAGCCATTCTCTCATATGAACTCTGGACAATGTCCGGAGTTGCCCACGCATGTAGCACGTCAGGCATAGCGTGGGTATAGCGTGCAGGAGGCAGGACCTGATGTGGATTACACCGTGGTAACGTAGCCAGTCCGTAATTTGGTCATAAACATCAGAGTCTCTTGCTGTTCCTTGAATTTGTCTAACGATGTCAGAACTGGCAGAAGAGTCTCTCCAGTTAGACATTTTCATTGGCATATTTGTGTAAATTACCCCTCTTCTTCGTGTTTGTTGTCTTCTGGTCTCGCGGCAGCCGTATGAAAGAAACGTCATCAACACGGCCACTCGCTCGCTGTGAATTCTCTGGACAATGACCGGCTCTATTCCCACATGGGCTCAATTACATTACACAGATTTTGTACTTGTTCGGTCCGAAAGATTCAAACATTAGTGTTCTCACATCCACCTCCTCCGAGTAAAGTCTAGATAAGTTCAGGGTTGCAGTGCATGTGTGAAAGGAGCTTAATTGTCACAACATAGGGTCATAGAATCCCCTGATGCAAGCTTTTATTCAGTGCTATTAAAATTGTGCTTGTTCAGCTTGTTGTACTGGTCTATCAAAGAAACTCAAAATTAAGATGCAAACCATGCAAAAAAACCAGCTCTGGGACATTTCACAAACCATAAAACTCCTGCTGAACTGAAACGTAATCATATTCATGATGTTACAAATGGCATCTCTAAATATCTCAAATATTACTTTGGTGGTGGAGTCGGCGTTCCTGCAACAACCATGCAGGCTTAAAATGATCATTGCATTATCCGAAATGCTAAAATCTCTGTAGCTTGAAACTCATTTTGGATCTGTGGCGTCAATTTGTTCAGCTTCCTCCTCTGCAAATCAAACACTGCCCTTCCAAAACTGAGACTTGGTTGTTTATGACCAAATTACAAACCAGCGACGTGACTGTGTTGTAATGTCCGGGCCTGATTCTCCAGACATTGTCCGTAAATGTTTTATTGTACTATCCACTGTTTTAAAGCACATTTTGCTCTATTTTCTTTACCTTTCCATTCTTCTAGAGTTCGGTCTTTACTCTCCAGCGTTTGGTCATAAGGCGGGGCCTCTGGCTCGTCGTCTGGATCATGGTACTGTGAGAAGTAAGGGTGGGACAGAGCCTCGCTGGCCGAGATCCTCCCGTCACAGTCCAGAACCAGCATGCGTTTCAGTAGATCGACAGCTAACGGAGACAGAGACAGACAGAGAAGTGAAAGAGGGATATGGAAGGAGGTTGGTAACGAGTTTAAACCCAAAGGGCCACACCTGTATAACTGAATTACTCATTTGCAATATGGAGAGGACAACTTGAGCTTTAGCAGCCTCTCGAAGCCTTTCAATTGGATTTAAGACGTTAATCAAATCCGCGGTGCATCACCCACCTAGTGGATTTGCTCCTCTAAAGATCTTTTCCAGGTCCTGCTGGGGCATGAAGGGCAGAGACTGAATATACTTCTGCGCCTGCAAATAGAGACCAGTGTTCAACTCATGGCATGTGACAATGTTGATTATTTGTGAGTGATCAATCACCCCAACACTCACACATATTGACAACTCAATCAACAGCCTTGTCAATGGAATGACCCATCAATTATTAAACAGGTTGCCTGCGTCGGTGGAAGCAACATTACAGTGTGCGCAGAACTGACTATTTTTCCCCAATCACTCGATTCATTCTTCCCTCTCTCACGTGTTCAGAGCAGATCTTCTTTAACAGGTCCGGCGTCGGAGTCCCAACCACCTCCATGATTCTCTTCAGCTGGTCAATATCTTAGTGCACGAGGAGTTAAGGGCTGTTAGGATTTGACTGGTCACATAGTAAATCAACTAACTAAAGCCCCTTTCACACATGCACTACATTATCTAGACATTATCGGAAGGAGCTGTATGGGAGAACGCAAATTTCCAAATCAGTGGGACCGGACATTAAATGGACTTAACCCTGTAATGTCCGATGAAGCCAATGTGTGAGACTTCACAACAAGTGAGTGGGTGTGTTGATGAAGTTTCTATCATGTGGCTTTCTCAAAACCGGAAGAGAACAAAGGTTATCCAGGGTGAAGAAGAAGGGTCATTTAAAGACGAGACGAAGAGAGAGAGAGAGAGAGAGAGAGCACGTAGGCTAGAGAGTAATTGAACGGTGCCCCTTCTCTTTATTCACCCACGGTCCGTCAGTAGGTATAAAGCAGTGAATCAAACATTATTTTCACCATTTCATCACAACTAGAAATTAAACTGTCGTAAATATCTCACTATCATTTATGACCAAATTACAAATGGGCTATGGGACCGCAGTGTAATGTCCATCATGTCCTGCCTCCTGCACGCTCCACCCAGGCGCCACCCCTCGCCTAAACTGGCACGGGCAATCTCCTGTTGTGTGCTACATGTGAGAAAGGGAGATGTCTGGACCTGATTTTCCAAGGTTCATGTGAAAAAATGGTTTAAGACAGAATCTCTACTTGCTGAGCGCTGCTGAAAGTTCTTTTCTAGTCAGCGTCCCACAACACACAAAGATCAGTAAATCAAATTTGTTTTAGCTCTGCTCTTAGACACCGAATACAACAACCTCAGATAATTCAGCCTTTTGTGAACGCTCCTATTCATTCCCCACTTCTCTCTGTTGACACACCTCCCCTTCAGAAAGGCCCGGGATTGTAATGCAAATCCACAAGAGGTCTGCATCCACAGTGCACATTAAAGAGGTAATGGAAGGTTGATGCTGTAAGAGGGGGGAAAAAGCTGTAAATTGCAGTGGACTCTCGTCATGGTGATAAAGGATACAGTCAGTGCCGGGAAAAAGGACTTTTCCCTTCAGCAGCTCTCCCATAATGCATCCCACTGACCAAATATCAACTGGAACAGAAACACCAGAAGTTTAATCATTTAATGAGCTTGCTTCTGAACAAAAAAGCGTACTAAATGTCTATAGTATCTTACCATTCTGATTGTAGTGCATCCAGTTCAGCATGATCTCCGGCGCGCGATACCAGCGAGTCGCCACGTACCCTGTCATCTCATCGTCCGTCTGTCGGGCCAATCCAAAGTCAAGGATCTGTGGGATAGGAAGAGTTTTTTTCTTTAATTGATGGAGCTCATAGGTTGGAGTGAAAGATTAAACTGAAGGTCAGTCTTACCCTCAGCTCGCAGTCCTCATTTACTGCCACATTACTTGGCTTGAGGTCCTGGGAAAGATGGTAAAGCAGACAAGAGGAGAAAACAATGATTAGAATGATGCATCTACAGAGAGAGGGATGGATATAAGCCAGGCGCCAGGATAAAGTGACTGAGGGGGCCTTAAAAATTGCGAGGGAGCAATTGTTTTCAGAAACTAAAATCCAGCCTAACTTTGGAGCGTTATTTACTCCCCTTCCTGACATATCATATCATGGTTGGTATCCTTGCGTCATCTAGTTTCATAAGATACCCATCATCACTCTAGCTTTAAAACTGAGTCGCTCTAAAAGGCCGGGCCTGCTGTCGGATTGTTATGAGTTACAGAGGGGGGAAAACTACATCTGAGGGGGGCTAAGCACCCTTGTGGCACCGGGCCTGGATGGATATGAACAGAAACCACTTTGTGGTTCTGTTTGTAATCTATTTTTTTAATGCATTTTTACAGAGCATAGAGATTAATCTAGAATATTTCCAGTTGAATAAATGGTGCAGCCTGGGTGTGAATTGCTGGTGTTGGGTGGGGGGTTGATATTTTATTAATTTATTTAATCTTTATTTAATCAGGCATTGTCATTGATTACGATCTCTTTTCCAAGAGAGACCTGAGAACAGGAAACATTTACAGCAAGAACACAACTATACAATGACGAGGGATTAAAAACAGTTGCAAGAATCATCAAAAACATCAGTTAGCAAGGTTTTTAATTCTCCAAGGGGAACATAAGACTGTAGTTTGAGGACAGTTTGCAGATCCATTTAAGAGATGCATAGTATCTGAAACCAGTCCTGCCAACATTGTTGTGTAGATGAGGGATGTGGTTAAGTAGTCACCGGATCGTGTACTGTAGTGACTAGATTTAGATAAGAGGAGAGATATCCCCCCGTGTGGTCATTCATTTTTTATGGAGGTATGTGTTTTCCCTGCTTCTGGTCATAAATTAAATTCATCCCCTATTGCTGCCAGTCTATGGTGCAAATTGATAAGCAATACTACCTGTTTTTAAAAAGACGTTATGGATCCGAGTCGATCGAACTGAACTCACACTGAAACTATATTGTTGAATATTGTTGAAAATGCCCCCCCCCTCTGATTTTATTTTTCACAAATCTCACACTGGGTGCAGCCATATGAAACATGCAGTATTGGGTTTCAGTGTAAACATCACATATATTCAATGAAGAATTGTTCCAACCTTAAAGCTATTTAAAGGGGGAATACAAGGGGAACGCTGTATGTTAAGAGGTTTATTTTTAAATTAAACAAGACGAGTGCTGTTATGTTTTTTCAAACCTGACGGTCAAAAATGACAAGAAGGGCAAAGAAACGGCACTCACTCTGTGGATCAATCCCGCTGAATGGATGTACTGTTCGACAGGCGGTGGGGTGGGGGAGGAGAGAGAGACATAAAGGGAGACAGGGGTCAACAGTGCAGTTCTCCACATTAGACCCTGCCTAAAGGGAGACTGCTTTTGTCTGTCCCATGGTTACTGCGAAGGCCAAACAGGCCGGCCTGCCGGCTGCTGGACACCACAAAGAATAACAGAATGTCAAACTCAATATAAATATAGAGTGTGTGTGCAACAAAGACTATGGTGCATTCACTTTGAGCATGTTATACCACAGTGATTCCCAACCAGGGGTCAGCAGTTGCCAGGGGAAAAATTGTAGCTCAACAAATATAATATATATATATATCTACATACATTTAATAGTATGAAACTTGACTATAGCAACCTAAACATTGACGACGTTTTACATGCACAGAATATTGTGGATTTTGCCCTTATTCCGAAAAAGACAATATTTCTACAAAGCTGTTACGGCTAATGAAAATTAATATTCCACCACTATACGCATTTACATGCAACCATCAAAATAGGATATTTTTTAAAGTTTTGTGTACAATGCACCGAGATGACCGTAAACAGGCAATAGGCTGTGTGTCGCAAACTGCAGTAAAAACCCCAATTGAGATGCATATACCACATATACCATAGAATGCTCCTAAAACCTGAATAATACCAGCATATCCCACACGTCTCTTAATCAGATCGGAAAATGCTACATTTGGAATATCCAAATGGAATATGCTGTTCACATGACCCGTATCAAATTCGGAATATTGTCATATTCAGAATAATAGTGGAATATTAGTGTGCATGTAAACCATATAATACCAATAATAAAACCAATAATATTGTAACAATAGCCACATCAATAGTGTTAAATAACATCAGTTATGATAGGTCGAGTCAATGGAGGGGTACTTCATCCGTCAGGGCTGTGGGGGTACATCAGACAAAAACGGTTGGGAATCACTGTATACTATCTGCATGCTAACTCATATATTATGTATGTATGGCACACAGCAGGTGTAAATTACCTTGAGGCCGCGGAGAAGCTGGTAAATTAAGAACTGCACGTGCTCGTCTGACAACCTCTGAAATTTAACAATGTTATTGAGATCTGCGCCCATCAGGTTAGTCACCAGGTAGCTGGAAAAGGGGAGAGCGTATGTGTGAATAGGGGGGGTTGGGAGGTCGAGAACAAGCTGCCATGGCAACTGTAAGACATCTCTACAAGCCTATAATCCCCTAGGATCGTCTCCATCAACACCACCCTAGCCTCTAATAACAGAATCATTGTATTGTTTTGGTGAAAGGTGGAGAGCTGTGTATCTTGTAGTAAACATGAAGGGATGAAGGATTTACAGTTCATTGAAGTCTTCTAATGTTGCAGCAGGTGTGAAGACGTCCAGCAGCCCTATTACCTGCAGAGACACAGAGAAGCAGAGCTGATCAATAACAGAGCGGAAGCATGCAGAGAGCTGAGTCTGTCTGTCTCTGGGTATTTTCATGAGCAGCACTAACATTCTCGTGTTTCATGTGCTTGAGCAGCCTGAGTTCCCGGTACGAGCGGCGGCTGTGGATCAGAGACTGAAAGGGCCTGGACAGTTTCTTCACCGCAACCTTCTGCCGCAAGACGACATCATACGCCGAACTGGAGAGAGAAAACAGGTATAAATATTGAAAAGTTGTTGTCATTGTACTTCATTGTTGTTTAATGTATCCAGTGTCATTAAAGTCGAGCTGAAACGGAAATTCGAGAGTATCTCCATATCGTGATGAGTAAAACGGGCTAGGCAGGCGGGAAATAATGTTAGGAGCAATTTGATTTGATGGTTGAAAAGTGGGCGTGTCATAACAAACATGTCACCAACAGCACCACGGTGTTTCTAGCATGGATGTATAAGGTCGCTAGCTAGTGAGCTGTTAGTCGCTCTGTGCGGCTAACAGTTGCAGATTGATTGACAGCTGGATGTCGTGATATTATTGGTTGAAATCGATTAGTACTAGCTTATGTAAGCACGTCATATTTTATTTTACAGGAAGAAAGAAAACATGGATTTTG
>JAOVVB010069616.1:0-14039 GCA_028570985.1 Heterobranchus longifilis | reverse complement strand
TTATTGTATTTTTAGCACAACTCAGTAGCCAGTAAATTACTGTAAATTTACAGGATGTATTCTACATTAAATCTACTGTAAATTTACATATTTACTGTATGTATTAAATTTGAATTCACAGCAGTTTACTGTAATCTGACTGTAATATTACAAATAATTACCCAGCATGCGTCGCAATATTGCCAGAAAACTGTTAAAATTCGAAACCACAGCAGTTTACCGCATTGCAAAAGCATGCTTACAGTAGTTTATTGTGAGAATTTCCTGTGAAAACCTGGTAATTGTTAACCGTGTGCAAGTATGACATGAAGGGTGCAACATCCAATAAATTCCTATGTATTCCCTTTTTTGACGAACAAATATTTTATTCTCATACTATATTTATTTGACAGCGGTATACTTTGTCAATGAAATGTAATATATGCTCAGCTCATGCAACATGATACAACATACATACACTGTCCAACAGCTAAAATTAGCTCCATCTGTACCAGCTACAACATGTTAAGCTTACATGTTCAGCGGGCACTCCAGCGATTTAGTGAGTAGTGACTTAGTATTACTTCAGTAAAGTTGTGGAACTAACAAGAGATATATTTTAAAACGAATTGCCAAAATCAAAGCAGCAGAGCCCGAGATAGTACCCTGACTTTAAGTCTCAAATATGGGTCAAGTCTAAAAAACACGGGATCCAACATTTCTAATATTCTCGCATAGCCAGACCTATATTAATAATGCAATAGTGTTTTCCGTTACACATGTCTTTCCAACTCCACGACCCCAGTTTGTAACACTGGATTAAACAGCTGCTGAAGAAAAAATATTTCTTTTCTTTCCACTTCTGTGGCTGGTTCAGATCAGGGCATTTTTTGTAGCCCTCTGCAAAATCTGTTCAACATTTTTGATCATATTCACTAATCTTTCAAATAGGGCTCTTTTGGTCTTAGTTGGCCAAGATTTATTTAGTCGATTAGTTGTTTTTTATGCTTTTTTCACGCTGAATGACTTATTTCCAAGAACCGTATGAGCACATCTCTGAGAAACAGTGGTGCTTTTGCATGACAAAGCCATTATGGCCTGCACTCACATGATCCTGTGCACTTTATTGTTCCGCCTGTTCGCACCGAGTTAGGAAAAAGAGCTTTTAGGTTTGCTGTTCCTTTTGCTTGGAATACCCTGCAGAGGGATCAGAAACCGCCTGACCTGATTCCTTATGATGATTTTGGTTCAATCCTGAAGGATCTAGAACATAAAACCATTGGACAGTGTCTGTGTATTTGATTTGGTACCTGTGTTGACCCACGCATCTGCACTTTATACGATTTATTTCTTTTGAAAAAAAAAAAGGACAGTGTACATTAATCAATATTCCAACAAATGTAAATGTACCTGAGTTAGCTGGTTTTCATAGACAGTCCCTTTTGCCTGATGTTGTTAGGCAACCTATAAAAAGTAATACAATAAGTAGTAAAAAAAAAAGGTAAAGATGGTGAAGAAAAAACCTGCATAAACTATACAATACAATTAAATAATATGAGCAGACAGATAGCAGATGACAGTCACAGTACAGTCTTAGTCTGAAGTTTTGGTTTTCATCAGTGTTGACATTGTTGGTTCTCAAAGCCATGTTTTTTTTTTTTTTGGCATTCCACTTAAATGAGTAATAGGATTTAGACTGAATTCCATTGATGTGATGCTTTCCATGATGAGAATGATCTGATATTTATAATGTGTTTTCCATTTTGTTGTTTTCGTCTTTTTACATGTTGTTTTGTATACTGTATACTGTACTGCATGCTGTGTTGGCCAGGCCACCCTTGTGAAATAGATCTCAATGGGTTAAATACCTGGTTAAATAAAGGTTAAATATAAAAAATAATCAAATTAATAATTGAACAATCAGCACCCAAAGTGTGCATTCTGAGTGGATTTACATCAGCCTAATATCAGTCTGTTATTTGATAAGTTAAGGTGTGACTTCTCGCAGAGCTGGCTCCTCCCACAATACAACGAAAGGTTTCACTCACAAAGATCTGTTAATCAATGTAAAATCATTTATCTCAACACAGAGCTGGAAAGGCTGCGACTTCATTAAGTCAGGATATATAAAAATAGCATAATCAAAGTGAAACAGTTAGAAAGCTAAAAACTTTACTTCTACACAGCCTATGTTGAAATAACCCAGTTAACATCATCTGGGTTATTTCAGACTGTGGGAAGCTCCCTCCACAGCCACAGAACACATTATTATGTCATGTACACACCGGACGCAAATAAATTAATTTGCGCCAATGAAATAAAGTCAATGTAATGTTGTGTACACACCGGGCGCGAATAAATTAATTTGCGTGAATTAATTCTATATAAAGTTAATATAAAGATGCGATTAGACGCGAGTTCCAGTCGGGTGACACGAACGACACAAATTGCGAATGACGTGAATAATGCAAATTCGCTCATTCACATGAGTTCAAAAATCTGAACTTCCGTGGCAAGCGACGGGAGTAATTGCGCGAATAAAATGAGTCAAAACAGAAGATTCCAGCATCCAAACTCGCACAAATTAAGCGAGTAGATTACTTTATTCACGTCTGGTCTGAACACAGAGTTATAGAACTATTTTCACAGGTTTAATAGCCTCTCTGTGAGTAAACTGAACTTGATGCAGGGGCGGCATTTGGCATAGGCCATATATGCGGTCGCCTATAGGGTGCTACCATGTGGAGGGGCGGGGGGAAGAAAAGTGATATACATTTTTTTAAATACAATTATGGGCACCCCCCTGATATTTTTTTTCATGTTTTAAGAAAAATATGTTTTTTGGTTTTGCAGAGTGGTTTGTGGTGTGGCGTGTGCTATATAATATAAATACCTCATAATTACGAGATAAGGTGTCTATTTTTTCTTTTTTCTTTTGTGAATGCAATGCACTTCCGTAGGTCGGGGCTCCTCCCCCAGGAGATTTTTAGTGTCAAAACACTTAATTTCTTGAGTTGGTGAGAATGTTGAATTTTGTCAAAACAAATATCAGCTGCTACATTCATGTTTTTATGGGGGGGTGGGGGTGGCAAATGCACATGTTCTAAATATTGAGAGGTAAACCTACACCTATGGTTAGATCGTCATAAACGCACATTTTCACAAATCCAGGGTTACCATCTGCATCCAGAGGGGAAGAAAAAGATTGGCGTGTGGGATGGGCGTGTAGGAGGGGACGTCCTGCCTAGGGCTCCAAAAAATGCTAGGGCCGGCCCTGACTTGATGTGTAATATTGGTGGATTGCTCCTTTAATGCTATACAGCACAATCTTTGCACTACATTATTATATAATGCTCTGAAAGGGTCCGATCTGCATCGTGGATTATTTTACTTTAAAATGTATGTTACATTTTGCTCATAATACCTGTGTATTATTACTTGAGTACAATTTGGATTTTTATTTGGGATGGAGTTTTTTTCATTGTGGTATTTCTTATTTTACTTGAGTAAAATAATACATCCCTTCCACCTCTGCAGCCGACTAGCAGCTGTCGTGACTCGCAGAGTGCAGCGTCAGACCAGGCAATGTTGGGCCTGTAAGTTGAATTATGAATGAATAGATAGCTTTTATAATTAATGTTGTCTTGAATTTCATCAGGCCAATATAAAAGTTATGCTTTGCCATTGATTTGCTGCTGATGAAGACGCATTTTCACTGTGAATGAGTAATAATAATAATAATAATAGGAATAATATTTGCTGCATTGCCACAGCTTATTATTAGACAGTTATAGCAGCTCATTGGACAGTTATGCCTGTAACCAGTGGTGGACAAAGTATTCCTTTACTCAAGTAAATGTATGAATACCACACTGTAAAAATACTCTGTACAAGTAGAAGTATCAAAATGTTACTTAAGTAAAAGTATGTAAGTACAACCAGGAAAATGTACCTTAAGTATTAAAAGTAAAAGTACTGAATGCAGAAAAACTCAAAATTATTTTTAAAAAATAATTAAAAGAAAAAGCAGCAAATCTTCACATTTGTAAAGCTGGAACCATGACATGTTTTAGCATTAAAAAGTATTTAATCAAAATAGTTGATTTAGTTGAATTATCTGTCAATCGACTAATTATTTCAGCTGTACTTAAATATACTGTCTGGTATAATCTACATCAAAACATATAGATATGTTATACAATATTTTATTCATATGTTTTGTATGCAAAAATCTTAATTGGTAAAGTAACTAGGGCTGCAAATATACAATTATTTTCATTATCGATTAATCTGCAGATCTTCTCGATTCATCGATTCATCGCTTGGTCTATAAAATGTCAAATGCTATTGTCTAGAAGTGAAAAATTTTCTCATTTTCTCAAAGTCCAAGGTGATGTCTTTAAATGTTTGAATGATTAATATGATATAAAACAGAGAAAAGTGGGAAATCTCCATATTTGAGAGGCTGAAAACAACATTTTGTGACATTTATGCATGAAACATTACTTTAAATGGTTATCAAAATAGTTGGTGATTATTTTTCTGCCAATCGACTAATCGATTAGTCGACTAATCATTTGCAGCTCTAAAAGTAATTAGTAACTAAATCTGTCAAATAAATGGAGTAGTGGAGTAAAAAGTACAATATTTCCCTCTGAATTGATGGAGTATAAAGTGGCAGGGAAGAAAAATACTCAAGCAAATTACAAGTACCTCAAATTTGTACTTAAGCACAGTACTTGAGTAAATGTTACATTCCACCACTGCCTGTAACGGTACTAGAAATGAAGCAGGAATATAAACTCCCGCCTCCCACTCAGTGATTGGTTCAGCGCCTTGTCAGTCACGGCGTCCTGTGTTTTCATTGGTCAGCACTCTCCTCAAAGGAATCCCCCTTTAAATGTTACCAGGACCGTCAAAGATTTTGGAGCGGATTTCTACGGAGTGTTCAAACTGACAGAAGGACCACACGATAACCTCCGTCAAGGCTGGAAATATGCTGTAGTTAGTCGTCGCCTATAAACACCCTTTTTTGGACCAGAAGAAACACTCCGTAACCATGGAACTGGAGGAGAAACCGAAATATGGTAATTATTTAAAGTCCATGCTTCACTGCATTTTGTCCTGGGATAGCTGCCACTCAGCGACTTGAACGCTAGCTAACCGTTACATCTATAAACAAGGTTAGCTGGTTTTGTTTTGGCGCAATACAACACCGTTACTTTTTGTGATAAGTAATTCTTGAAATTGTTTCAGTATTTACCCATAAGGTGTGTTTTTGTGTTGTGCTTGTTGTACTTTTTGTTGTCGCGTGCAATACCACTTTCTCCTGTGAACTTACGCAAACCTAAACGTAACGTTCGTTTTGTTGTCGCGCGCTGCTGGTGGACCACCTTCTCTTTTATGCAAACCTAAATAACGTTACTTACAATTGCGAGTTCCCTCTGTACCTATAGATACACTGCATGCACGCAATGTTTTTGTTTTTTTTGTCTGTCATGTTTTTAAAATCCAGGTTGTATGTAAGTAAAGCTGGTGGTACAGAGTGCCTCCTTGTATATTGTCAGGGGTATACAATGTCCCAGTTTATCTTCTGCTCGTCCAGTTGCTGCCACATTCCTCAGACTGGTATGGCACGCAACAGGAGCTTAGCTGACGCCCAGCTATGTATAGAGCTTATTAGAAAATACCACAAACATGTGGAGAGAGAGGGTCTCCGTTTGTCAACTACACGCCTCCAGTCTGTCTTGGTGGTGTTATGCTCAGTTTCATACACAGGATATACATGGTAACATTTCATAATAAGGGTACATATAGTTAAGTAATGTTTAACTGGTGATTTAATGCATGCATGAATGCAGGATGTATCATGACTTTCTGTTGCACACCATTAACACATGATCAAGTCATAATTACTTTATGTGATTAGTTCATTAGTTCATCAGTTAAGGAATGTTAATTCACAGCTAGGCATGGGACGATATATGAATATTTCATGTCACAATTAGCCTGGCCCAAGTAATTGTGATTCACGATATGATCCCAATAATCCCGTTAATAATAAATAAAATTGTGATTTTCTTTTCTTGAAACATTACGACTTTTTCTCAAAACATTATGACTTTTTTTCTCATAAAATTGTGATTTTTTTTCTTGAAATATTAAGATTTCTTTTCTCAAAACATTACAACTTTTTTTCTCAAAACATTACGACTTTTTTCCTCATACAATTGTGATTTTTTTCCCTTGAAATATTAAGACTTTTTTCTCAAAACATGGCAACTTCTTTTCTCAAAACACTACGACTTATTTCTCATAAAAAAATGTTTTTCTCAAAACATTATGACTTATTTCTCATAAAATTGTGATTTTTTTTTCTTGAAATATTAAGACTTTTTTTTCTCAAAACATTACAACTTTTTTCTCATAAAATTGTGATTTTTTTAATAAACAAATATTTGTATTGCATCACAGATAGGACACTAGTAAACTGCAGTCAATTTGTGAGAATATTCACAATTATCCCACTAATGGAAATTCACCACGATCAACTGACTGTGAGTGTTTTTTATCGCAATCCACAATAAAATCGATTATTGTCCCATCCAGTTACTTTGTGCATTAATTGATATGTGACCAATTAACAGTAGCTATATTCTCACAGAAATATGAAGCTGTTGTCTTTTATCAAACTAACATTTACATGTTGCTGCACCAACCCAAACCAAAATCATCTAGCAGGTGCCAATTGCTAAGTTAGAGGAGAATGGGCTGGAATTAAGGAAAAAATAGCTTCATATTTCTATGAGAATAGGTACTGAAAGGCTGAGCAAATGCATCGGCCTGAAATAACCTTTACACTTGATCATGTGTTAATGGTGAGCCACAGGAATTCATGATACATCCTGCATCAATTCTCAATCATGATGAGCCATGCATTAGATAAGCATTCTTAAGTATATGATGTGTGTCCTTATTATAAAGTGGTACCTCTGATTTCAACATGTCTGCATTGTTCAAGACAGTATCTCCTTATTGCTTGGATTGCCACTCTAGTTCTGTGTGGTTGTTATTATACCCTCCTTACCTCAAATATCTATTATAAATGTGTTTCATGATGCACCGCACCCTGTAATATGCTGGATGTGATACGCAGCTCTTTGCTTCTTACAAGGGAAGTGCATTTGGGCCAATAACCTTGTCTTTTATATAAATAAATGAAATGGACTCTTACGATTTTTAGAAGAGATTTCGCAATTCATATTGTTCTGCAGCAACATGTTGAGCATGTTTAGCTTTTGCAGGATGTTAACAAGTAGGAATGAAAACAATAGGAGGCACTTCTTCTGTCTGCTGGCAGAACCATATTTTTGGTGCTTGTTTGTAATATCCAAAATACTTTGTCAGGGATTCAGACAGTTTGACATGATGACAAATAAGGAGAAACAGAAGAGGAACATTTAGATCCATGGAAGAAGATGACTGTGACTTGGCTGCAAATTTACTTAAAGACCCCCTCCAGTGAAAATCCAGTTTTTAACCTTGTCTATATGGTGTTATATTTGCTACAAGACATATCATGACTGAAATGCCTTGAAACTGCAGTGTGCCAACAACAGTCTCAAAAATATAGATTCAGACAGCCAGGTTTTATGACATCACATATCTAAGGAACCAATCAAGTCAACTTGTGGCCAGGGCATTCCATGGCGAAATGATGGCAGCGGTGGGCTTGAGGCCAGATCCAGAATTTCTCATAGAGCAGGGGATCCTGATGTGAAAAACGTAATGCATTGTGTGACTAACGGGCACGGAGCCCGCACTGAGCCAGAGTCCATACAGACTCCGTATGAAATATGGTTTCGGCTGTGCGCCGTTAGCCTTTAGAATAGAGCCGATTCACTACACTAATGTTTTATTACCGTTTTTCTGTGTTGGTTTGTGTTTGTTGCTGCTGTGTGTCCATGGTTGACAATTAATAAATCCAAGAAACACAGCACTGTCTGCCTGCCGCAGTTCTGCATACCCGGCAATATGGCGGTCCCCGGGGCGATCCAGACCACAATGCAATGCGCGATAACGTCGTTGCCCCAGCTCTAATGAGGGAGAAGAGTAGATGTTTTTTTTACATTGTTTGTAGGTAAACCATGTTAAACAGAATCAAAGCAGTATTTTTACATACTTTACAACGTGTCTGGAGGAGGACTTTAAAAAAGAACTGTGGTTTGAGATAACAGCCTCGAGAAACCTTTAATGCATCACATTAATATTCATCCGTGCATTTTGAGACTTTCGGAAAACTAGCTTAAAAAAAGGAGACGAGGACAATATCCTATACATGCCATTTCAGAACATACTATAGGAGCCAGTATAGTTTCACATGTTGGAGTAATTTCAGGTTGAAGTATAACAAGAAACCTCAATGACAGGATTTGAAGCAGTCAGGCAGCCATGCCCTGGTGCAGATTAGTAGTAATTATGAGCCATATTTAGGAGAGTGGTTTGAAACCCGATGCTGAGCTTCTCTGGTGTCTCTTTCATGTTCAAGTAATTTGTTAAAGCTTGTTTGAGCTACATTTGCAGATTTAGTCCTGTTTCAGTATGCTACAGATTTTCCTCCCTATACTGCTAACAAACAGCCAAAAACATCTCCGTCATTGCAGCCATCCGCTTCCACTTAAATGTGCTTCATCATACCCAACAACAACCCAGACCAGATCATGTGACTCTGCTAACGGTCTAGTAGTTCTGCCAGCTTGCCTACAGTCTGAAACACAAAGCCATGAGCAGTGTGAGGCTGGTTATTAAGGTCTGGGAAAATGAGTTTGTGGAGAGGAAGGGATACAAATGCAGAATAATTTGAATGTGGAAGCAGGACCACCCCAGTGAGCTGTCCTCTGTATTTATCGGCCTGCGTTAGTCAGTAGTTGTTTGTTGATCTTGGCTGATCGTGCTGACCCTCCTTATTGTATGAGGAATGTTTCTCATACGTTCTTTTTGGGGGAAGTTTAACAGCTATTATTTTCCTCCAATGTTCCTTGAAATGTCTCTTTATAGTCAGGACTAGACATGGGACGACATGAAAATGTCATGTCACGATTATCCTGGCCAAAATAATTGCGATTCACGATATTATCCCATCTAAGAAATATGCTTAAAACTCTTAAAACTGCACTAAAACACACTGGAATCACTTTACCTTACATTTTGCTTTGTTGGGACTTTTTCTCATAACATTACGAATTTTTTCTCAAAACATTACGACTTTTTCTCGAGACATTACCATCATTTTTCATAAAATTGTGACTTTTTTTCTCAAAACATTACAACTTTTTTCTTGAAAGCATTATGACTTTTTTCTCAAAACATTAAAAACATTTTTTAAGAAACAAATATTTGTATTGCATCACAGATAGGACACTGCAGTCAACTCATGAGGATATTCACAATATTCACAATTACCCTGATAATGGAGATTCAGCACGATTAACTTATTGTGAGTGTTTTTTTATTGCGATCCAAGATAAAAATCCATTATTGTCCCATCCCTATAGTCAGGACTGTGCATTTGTATCTTAGGAATGAGGTCATATAACGTAAAATATTTAGCTTAGAAAATGTCTGTCTTTGTCTTTTTTTCCTGTTTTCTTATTCCCATGGCCTACATGTATGAATTGGATCTTGGTTTCACTTTTACAGAAATAGCTACACCGGATGAAGCAACAGAGATAAGGGGGTTGACGTTATGAGTACAGTAGAAATGGGAGCAGACGTTTCACCCTGTTGTGAGGTTAGTAAGGCCAAGAGATGACACATTTTAAAGGTTAACTTTGTTAGAGGATTATAATTTATACATATAGGGAAGGAGGTTGGAGATAAAACAAAATACTGTTCCATAGAAACACTTTTTGTTGCTTGATTTCCAGATATTATGAGACATATGCCAAAGGATACAATGTTTTACTGTGGGTATATATTGTAGATGTGTGTGTGATTGTGGTGTTGCTTCTCTTTTTAAAAATAGATCTCAACGTGAACGCACACACTCCACACCCTCTTACTATGAAAGAGATGTGGGAGATAGATGGGCAGGGAGGGCAGCAGCTGTAGCTGGTATTACAGTCTGCCTACTGTACTGTCTGGCTATGATATCACATTCCTTTTAGATATAGCCCTTGGATATCTAGACCTTTTGGCTTTTTTTTTTTACCTTCTTTCTTCTTATTTCATCCTTTTTGTTTGACCTTTACTTCTTTTAGTTCTGCACAACACGGCAAAATGTTGGTTGGCAAAAGCAACACCACCAGTCAAAATGCTTCACACCCTTGCCCGTGTGTGATGACCACAAATATTGAACATACCTCTTTAACAACAGACATAACAAATAACAAATATCATTATTAATTGCTGCTGGGAGGGACAAGTCTGAATGTCAGAATGTCTGCTATTAAATAGGTATTGTTAATGTTATTTCAATCAAATGCAACTTGTTACTAGTATACCCATATATACATGAGATGAAAATTTCATGTCACGATTATCATGGCCAAAATAATTGGGATTCATGATATTATCCTGATAATCAACGAAATATGCTTAAAACTCTTAAAACAGCACTAAAACACACTGGAATCACTTTAGCTTATATTTTGCTTTGACTTTTTTCTTTAAACATTACAACTTTTTTTCTTGAAGAAATTGACATTTTTCTCAAAACATTGCAATTTTTTTCCCCTCAAAACATTACAACTTCTTTTCTCTAAAAAAATCAGTCTTTTTTCTCGAAACATTGCAACTTTTTCTCTTGAAACATTACAACTTTATTCTTGAACTATTCCGACTTTTTTAAAGAAACAAATATCCTATATTTATTGCATCACAGATAGGATGTAGTAAACTGCAGTCAATTCATGAGGATATTCACGATAATGGAAATTCACCACAATCAACTTATTGTGAGTGTTTTGTATCACGATCCACGATAAAATCCATTATTGTCCCATCCCTATTACCCAGTATTGTTGCCGGTTGATAAAAATAGATTAAAGTTTATGTGTTTAAGGGCGTGGGTAAAATTTTATTTTGGCTTCTGAATGGGGGCATGATAAAAAAAAGTATGAAACGTTTAACAAACCACAGGCCTAAATACTATACATGTGCTGTACAGTGGATGCCTTTTTCACAACAGACATTTTGACTTGTTATATTTGGAAAAGCACAGGTGTTACTGACAACATGAATGATGGCTCTGTTCTATTTAAATGTCCCAGTGTGACAGCGAGCTAGTATGAACAATACCAGGACCCTGAAACTGAAGCAGCTAAATGGAATTCAGCCACCATTAACTGTTTACTGTTACATTTTAAAATATCTTCCCTGAAAAAGGCCTACCGGATTTCTTGTAGATCAGAGACGTGAAGGGCGGTGGCAAAAAAATAAAGCAGGAAACTCGAGGCAAAACAATGCACAACATCAAGTTTGGTTTCAGTTTCCGTTTTGATTTTGTTTCTGTGAAAACAGAACTCGTCAACTCAGCGTAAACTATGATAATAAACTATGATAATAGTATTTGACGGTATATGTATTCAAATTACATTTTTTCTTCTTTCTGATTTAATTGTTAAATAATAAATAAGGCAATGACTATAGACATTAATAGTGTACTTATAATCAAAACACACAGAAGCACACTATGGATGCAGGTAGTTTTTCTGTAAATGGGTGCCCTTTTAAAGACTCATTAGAAAACAGTATGGCATTTCATAATTAAATCAAAGCTCTTACACATGTAGCAAATGTTATTTGTATTTTTTAATGGTTTTAGTGAATGCTCAAGGGTTGTCTGGTTGCACAGTGGTGGCTCATTGGAATTAGATTAGATTCCTTGGAAAGCTTTTAACAGATTAAAACAGTTGCTCACTGCCACTAAAGAAAAAAGATTACCAATAATTAATCTAGACTGTTTAAAAACCAGAACGGTGGGTTTTACTTCACCGTATACATCACTGACTGCACTGTCCCACATGTCAAACTGTCCACTAAAGGTTCAGGATTATACAGACGTTAAA
Source organism: Heterobranchus longifilis (assembly GCA_028570985.1). NCBI lineage: Eukaryota > Metazoa > Chordata > Actinopteri > Siluriformes > Clariidae > Heterobranchus > Heterobranchus longifilis. The sequence continues at coordinate 1,992 of JAOVVB010069616.1, read as the reverse complement.
CCTGTAGCATCACTTACCACAAGTCAGTAAAAGGACTAGACATGGGATGATTACGATTATCCTGGCCAAAATAAGTGCAGTTTAAAATATTATCCCGATAATCATCAAAATATGCTTAAAACAGCACTAAAACACACTGGAAACTTTACCATACTTTGTTGTGACTTTTTTCCTCAAAACATTCCGATTTTTCTCAAAACATGACTTTTTTCTCGAAACAGCTTTTTCTTGAAACATTACAACTTTTTTCTCGAAACATTCTGACTTTTTTCTCATAAAATTGTGACTTTTTCTTTAAACACAAAAACATTTGTTCTAATGAAATTGTGAGGGTTTTTTTCCCACAAAATATTAAGACTTTTTCTCAAAATGTTATGACTTATTCTCAAAATGTTATGACTTATTCTCAAAACTTTACAACTTTTTTTTCCCTCAAAAACATTGTCTTTTTTCTAATAAAATCGTGTGTTTTTTTCCTGAAACATTACGACTTTTTTCTCATAAAATTGTGAATTTTCCTCCCAAAACATAAGGACTTTTTTTTTCTGCAAACCACATTTTTTTTATTGCACCACAGATAGGACACTGTATTAAACTGCAGTCAATTTGTTAGGATATTAACACGATAGTGGAAAATTACCACGATAAACTTATTGTTATTGAGTGTTTTTATCACGATTTATCTCGATATAAAATCCATTATTGTCCCATCCCTAGAAAGGATAATAGACGGAACTAAGAACTATTGTTGTGTCTGGTATCAAATTCCCAAGAAACTACAGGCCTCTTTGTTTCAGGCGCTTGTTGAAAAAGAAAAAAATGTCATGGAAACTACAGCACAGCCAGGGCTCCTGATGGGAATCCCCATGCGCAGAAACATTGGCCATAAAACAAGAGCAGAGTGGATGGAAACATTCAGCTCTTTCAGCTGAAATGAAACTTTCTGTCTGCATCTGTTAAAAACATTAGCAGCATTTAGTCCTTCTGTGGACTCTTTGTCAGAACTGTGAATGAATCTAACATACTCTGATTGCCTTTGGTTGTTGAATACAGAACAGAGAGATCCAAAATGTCGAGTGCATGTAAGGACAGCAGGAAAAAATTGGGATCTAAACAGATTTGTGGTATCTCATTTGGTCCCAGTGCAATACTGCCGTGTCCCCACAAGATGGGAGAAAACACTTTGAGAGGAGGAGATTTGAGCTGCTCCACATGGCAGTTTAATGGCAATTATTCAACATCACAAAATTATGGATTGTTGAGTAGGGCTGCAACTAAGGATTATTTTTAATTATCAATTAATCTGCTAATTATTTTCTTGTTTAATCGTTTTGTCGATAAAATGTCAGAAAATATGCCCTGTGTAATTTCCCAAGGGGATGACAGATAGATAGATAGATAGATAGATAGATAGATAGATAGATAATAGAATATTTTAATAAAATTAAAACCAGAGACCGATGCACGTGAAACAATAAAATGTTAAGAACATAATGGAATAGATTTAAAAGCTATAATAATAGTATTGGTAGTAAAACAGTGAGTGAGATAAAACTAGATTAAAAAACTAGATAAAGAGACAAAGCAATAATTTTTTTTTTTAATAAGATAGATAGTTAATAAAATAAGATAGATTTCAAAGTTTTAATAAAAATAAGAGATCAAAGCTAGACTTAGAGCAAGATTTAAAAAATTATCGATAGTAAAATGTTGATAAAAACAGAGTAAAATAAATAATAACAATGATAATAAAATAAGTAGGCTATAAATACTAAGACCATAAATTATAAAACACTACATAAAAGCCCGACTGAATAGATGGGTTTTTAGTTTATGTTTAGTTTAGTATCAATATTTTCAGCTCCTCTCAGATAGACAGACAGACAGACAGACAGACAGACAGACAGACAGACGGATAGGAAGGAAGGAAGGAAGGAAGGAAGGAAGGAAGGAAGGAAGGAAGGAAGGAAGGAAGGAAGGAAGGAAGGAAGG
>JAOVVB010069605.1:0-14039 GCA_028570985.1 Heterobranchus longifilis | reverse complement strand
TGTAACTGATTATTTTTTAAAGACAGTAATTTTGTAATGTAATTAGTTACTTTAAAAAGTAACGTCCCCCAACACTGCACAGTACCAACATGGCTGTTGGTACGCTCTTGCATGTAGGACTTTAGGGGCTTTTTTCCCACATTTCTAAATTTGATCCCAAACTAATACGATGTTGAGATTGTAGGAAATCCTCAGATTTTATCAGAGTTTGTGACGGCTTGCCACACGTTTTTTTTGAGCATGCTTAAAATTTTATACATACTAGCTGAGCGAAAAAACATTGTAGCAATGCGCAAGTTAGTTGTAGGTGGATCAGACCAGGAACGATTCAAGGAAATGTATAGTTCTTACGTTTTGCTATTACGAGGGGTGTTCAAGTCAAACTGGGACTTTTGAGAGCGTAAAAAACGTCCTTTATTTCTGTATATAATCTCCTGCTACACTCATGCACTTATCCCAATGTTGCACTAGTGCTTGGATACCATCAAGGTAGAAAGCTTTCTCAGTTTTCTGGAGTCATGATCAGACACATCTAAAACCCAGGCCTCCAAGGAACTCCTGTAATGACTGCATCATTTCGTATTGGCTTGAAACAAGGTCAGGACTGTACAAGGGATCTGGAAATAACTCCCAGTTCCTGTAATGTGCAAATGGTTTTGGTGAATGAATGTGTGTACAGTTCCCACACACAGATGCGGCTTTTCCACAAGTTGTGACAAGTTATTCTTTGATTCTCAACGATCAGGCATTCCACCCGCTGAATGTTCATGAGAATGACTGTATTGAGTGCCAAGTCACCTCAGTCGGAATTGCCATTCGTGGATGTACGGCCTTTTTTAAAACGCTTGGACCATTTAAATGTTTTACTGCAGTCTCATCATCGTACGGTGCTTGAAGTCTTCTGTAAATGTTAACTGCTTTTATGCCTTCATTCTACAGAAATTTCATCTAGTCCTGTTTTCAAGTAACAATAAGTAAAGAAGTGTCATGGTTCTGCTTCACATTACAACATACTCATAACATAAATGAAAAGTTGTAGCAAATAGTTTCGACTCATTTAAGCGAAGTTCAATAAAAATACTAGCGGTTTTTGGCTAGTTTAACAATTTGTGTGTACTTTATAGGTAGACTGTAAGTTTGTGATGGCTTGGCCGATGTGGTTCGTGGGAAGTCCAAAGTTCACCATAAGTGATTTTATGAGTAAGTCATGTCATTTCCTGTCTAATGCAAAGCCATTTTGTACAGGATTAGAAGATGAAAATGTCCATGTGATGTCTAAAGCTGTGTTTAAAGCAGTATGATTTCAAGTAATTATACAGTATAAATAATCTTCTTCAAATCAGTCCATACTTTTAGAAAGTAACAGTTGCTTTTTCCACAAATTACTCTACAAAAACTTATTTTACTACTTTTTCTTGTTCTTCTGATTTAATGGGAGCTTGGTACACCCGCTGCACCAAAGCGTGGGGCAGAATCAAAAACGATTATTGCTGTATGTGACATTTAAATAATTAAATAACTTCAATGTGTTCAGTAGTTTTAAATGCTTGTGAGAAATATACAAATCAGACAATGAAGATTGGGGATTCTGATTCAAATCGAATAAAAAATTTCAATACCCCAAATTAAACAAGTAAATAAAACTTTGAATCGAATTGACCTTTTACCTGCGGTTCACAGTTCTGAGGTGAACAAGAAATGTCTAGGATTTCAATTCATAACAGGGAGGGCGAATAAGAGGCCATTCCCACATCCCTGAACTTTTTATTATAGAGTTCCACAAATTTTTAAGGTATGATATATGATATATAGTATGATATAAGGCAGCGCTTCTCAATAAGTGGCGGAAACACGTTTGCGGATCCCAGTTTGCTCAATCTGCTCGTTATTAGTGAAATGCACAGACTTTAATACCACAACCATGTCCCCATCACCCTTCTGTGTCATTCTCTAAAACACAAAGCAACTCTCATACCCCTTATATATTCAGACAGGCTTATCTGGTTAATTTAATCCAGCTAAAATGTCACTACAGTGATTGGAAAGTTTATAGTAAATGTGATGAAACCCTCTATTGCTGGTGAAAGAACAGCTTGGGTTTGCCAGCACGAATAGCTATCATCAGGTAAATCTTAGCCATTTCCTGTTTCCTTTTTGTTTCTTGTCACATATAGTGTTATTTGAATTTTTATAGCTGTTTGCTTAAAGTTAAGGGTAAATTCAGCCATCTTTTCATCAGTCACAGAGTTACCATTGCTGCGTCACTGCTTAGTCCCCAGCTGTCCTTTGATTTCTGCTCCTTGGATTGAGAGCACTTCCATTCCTTTATTCGCAAATCTACTGACATTTAATGTGACCTTACCGAGCACAATTTTGTAAATGCTCAAAAGTCTGACTTTCTTCAATTTGCATGGAAAATTAAATGTACGTGACTGAAGGATGTGGAATAGATTAGATGGAAACTGTGGTGCAGTCTTCCCTGGAGAGTGGATATAAACAAATATACACACAGACGCTCCCTCAGTTGCAGATTTTCCCCATTTCTTTAAAGGGACAAACGGGTGAAGACCTGCTAGTGCAAGGGTCAGCGTGACTTTGCAGAAACTTCTTTATTCTCCCAACATGCAGCCTCTTCACCGAGATTCCACTCTAAAACATTTCTTGCTATCTCACAAGGTAGACATCTTTGTCGACTGACTTATCAGCATGAACCCAGTAATGACTTTTGTTAGAAGTTATTGTTATAAATAGCATCTGATTTGCCTATAAACCAGAACGTGCTCTCTTTTGGAATATCTCATTCTTCATCTTGTATTTATTTGGGTCTCCTTTAATATGCATGATGTTTTCCATCGGAAAGTTTCCATTTTGGAGCGCTTTAATTTAATTAACAACATGTATCATGTTGTTAGTCATTCCCTGGTTTTATTTTACAGTCTCTTAGATTGGAAATATAAATCACTGAAGCAGAATGAATTAAAGGTTTTTCCTGTGTCATTCACTGGTTTGATTTTGATGTCCATTGCAAATATCCCGAGTTATGAGATGCTAAGGTGTGTGTGTGTGTGTATGTGTGCGTGTGTGACCTGTAGTATTATTGAGAGAGAATTCGATTATAAGCCATTGGTGAGAATAAAAGCACCATGTGCAAGGTCATACAGCAAGACCCAGAGCCATAACATCACTGCTCTAGCAGTCTCAAGATAAGAAGCCCCAGTCTTATGGATTTAGCCAGTCCCTGCATATCTCCATGGCAACAGGGTTTATTCTTTAAGTCTGCGGAAGGGTGCTGTATAGGTGTGTTTTGGAACAGAAGGTGTCTGGCGTGATGCATCAACTATGCTATATGAGCACCTGATTGATTGTATACTATGGGTAACATTTACTTTCTTCACTGGAAGTACATGAAATCCGTGAAGACATGGTGTCCGGATGTTGGAGTGGAAGACGTGTTCTTAAGCGTCCTCTCTCTTTTCAAACCCACTGAACATCTTTGGCATGAGCCGGAACCCCAGGCCTCTTCGCTCAGCATCAGCATCTGACCTCATTACTTATACCCCTGATTTACCCTTGATCCTCTTTTTAGTCTAGTCACACACCAGAGACATGTGAAACCCATACGCCTGCATGAACTGCTGCTAATGCTCATGCTCTGTTTGGGCTCGCTGATGTATAAACAATATAAACCGTCTTCACAATATAAAACTTTAGAAAATAAGTTGAGCAGAGGAAATGTGTGTGGGAGTGAAGGAAGGCACAACTTAGCAGACACATCTTTCATAAAAAGAGGAAATTATTCTAAAAAAATAAATAAAAACAAGCTATATTACTTACAGGCTTTTTTTTGCTATAGACTGTTTAACATGTCTTGTATGGATACGTAATCTTGTGCTCCACCCTCCAGTCCTAACTAAAAAGTGATAATCTTGCAAAACATAAGTATTGGCAAGCAAGAAAATGGAAAGCTTTTATTTTTTTGGGCAAAAGCTATTGTATTCATTTTAAGGAATATGAGAAATTATGGCCATTTACCATTGTATAATTTTACCTTAAAAATTTAAACATAAAAAGTATGACGAGATTCTGAATCAAAAATTGATCCATTGATTCAGTTCATTGATTCGACTGACAGCAGATCGATTGAATTGCATAATGCAGTGTTTCCCAAAGTTTCTTATCATAATGGTAGTGCAGGTGGTTCGTGGGACATAATTTATGACAAATTAAATGAAAAGTTTGATGTTTTAAGTTTTGTAATTAGGTTTAAAATTCAGATAAACTAATCCTGATTAAGTTTTTACATTTCTTTGTTGCTTATATAATATATAATAAAAACACACTCATGGTATTTAAACAACGTGATTTTCTTATTACATTTAATTTGGTAATGGCTGACATCATCAATTAAATTGTACAGCTCTTAAAGAAGATGTCAGTGGTGTGCCGGTAATTGAGCTGTACTGTACCCGTACTGTGGAACAAGCAGCAAAGGAATTGGAGAAAAAGCTCAGGAACTGAATGTACTGTCTGCATTTTCTAGTGTTATGCCCTGAGACAAAGGCACGGAACATGGACATGCTGTGCGGCCTGAATCAGAAGACTTGTTTAACTCTGTATTAGGCAAGTGCACATTTTCACGTTTTTAAATATACATGTATTCCTTAAGAAATACAACACAAAGCTTCTTATCTTGTTTGGCATTTAAAAGTGGGTGTGTTTCTCAGGAACTGCTTTGATTGCCTTAAATGGTCTGTTGTACTTCAATTTGTAACGCTTCATGTATTACTCGTCTTTGTCGTCATTTAGCAGACGTTGTTTTTGCAAAAGGACAAAGTAAGTCTGTTTAAAGTTTTTGTGTGTTGATCTTCAACAGAAAGATCGTCTATATTCTGTATTTTAGATTTAGTTATCCATGAGATTTCAGTTTGTAGTTTCATTGTGATCAATGTTCATGTTTTGAATCTGGCAAAAAGGAAGCCTTAATGGAAAAAGGGGAAATGCCGAGTTGTATTTCAGAAGCATTTTGGAGATGTCTCAGGGTTTGTTCAAACTTGATATGTTTGGTTCAATTAAAATTAACTCTGGTACTTAAACAAGTGTGAACGCTGCCATCCAAACCTCGGTATACACCAAGCAAGTAAACCGAAACCGAGCCGACCTAAGCCTAGCAACATTCTCGATCAGGCCAACAACTACCATGTTACTGGTGTGAGAGTGTGAATTGTTTCTTACTGGCTGTTTATTTACATCATATCTAAAAAATATCTAAAAAAAAAAACAAACAAACTAAAAAGTCGTTGAAAGGCTCTTCAGAAAGAAGCGTTATATACAAATGCTCACTTGACTTGATCACTTAAATATCTCCAACACTGAAGAGAACATTCAAATGTTCTGTTCACACTTTTTACTGTCAAGGTTCATATGTATAGATAAAACAAAAATATCCTGTTTGAGCTTTGGCTCGCATGGAATGAATGAAGTGCATACTTATTTGCTTTATTAAACACAAACACCGACTCAGCGTTTTGCCATTCAAATTCATAAAGTCAAATTTTCCATTTAAAGTGTTTAGTAGACGCCCTTTGTAGTGCAATGGCTTTGTAGTCTACACCGAGAACCCAAGCCTTACACATGGACTGATACAGTACGTCTGTTGGATAGGAGGGAGTTTGTTTAAGTGTAGATGTGTAGAAGTGTTTGGTGAAGAGCGGGGTCAGAGAGGGCACTCTGGCCAGGGGACGTGTACCTGTGCACACCTTCTTCATGGCTTAAGTAATGATCATGGGTGAGACGTGGAAGGTGCATGGATTGATCAAACTTTTATCAGAGATACCAATGATGAGTTTAAATTGTGGAAAGTTTACTTCTCTACAATTCAAAACAATATTTTTTTCTGTAGTTATATGTCTGGTTATGTTCAGCTATTAGATTTATATGATGAATACCATTTATTACTAATGCCTACAATTTGAAGCTTCAGCTCTTTATATTTACCAAGTGTATAGGATTTTGTACTGTAGTTCTGGTTTGCATGACTGTGTTTATGTTGCCGTTTCTGTAGTAACAGCTCATTCAAACTAATGGTGAAGATGTAGTGCTTAACCAACAAACATTGTATACTCTTACATATGAAAACTTTCTTTGAGGAGATGTGAAGTCGTCTTTGTTACCAAGTCAGAACATTTCATCTTGCGAAAAAAAACAGAGGCTTGTATAATAGAAAGGATTTCGTACACACCTTAATAGAGTGATGTGTCTGTTTTATTTAGCACAACATGCTAAAGTGAATAATACATTTAAAATGTGTAATGGGGAGAAAGAAATAACACAAATACATATGATACAGTTTTATGGATGTATTCATGTCCAAACATAATAATATGAGCATTTGGTGAGTCAGACATTTTTGTGACGCCATTGCCATAATTCCGGTAGCAGTAAAATTCACGAGTAATTAGCAAAGTAATTAACTGCTCTGAGAACAGTTCTAGAGGTGTAAAACAATCAAGTTGAACCAGTTCTGCAATTACAAAACCGTTCTCAGAACATTAATTTTTTTGCGCCTCTCTGACTTGTACAATGAGATGCCGTCCATACTCTGCAAATACACAATACTTCAAGACCTACAGTCATGCGGAAATGTGTTCACTATATCAAGTTGGTTCCTGAGCGATGCTACAGCCAGCCGTAGCTGGGGGTCTAGAGAGCAGATGGTCACCCTCTCTCTGGGGATTTGACTTCACTCGCCCACCATGGAGTGGTAGTTGTTGCCTTGGTGGGAGAGTGTTCTAAAAGAGAAACTCACGAGATTTGGCTACGGGTACCCAAAATCTCCACACCCAAAAATCACCAGTAAGTATCTGGGAATAACAGCATACATCAGGGATTAATGTTTTTTGTTTTTGCATTAACTATGTAGAATCGACCACTATGTAGCCACAACCCAAGGCTCACCCATGCCCACGGGGACCTAATGCCATGCACTGTGCCCGGCAAGCAAAGAGACCAAGGCCATGGAGAATCTATACAATACGAGGCATAAATATAATATTTTGTGTTGTAATAAAAAAGTGTTGGACTGTTGTGCGTATATATTGGCTCCTTAACCCAAAGTTTAGCTGATTTAGCTTGCTGATTTCTGCTGGCCTCGCCATTTTACTTTTGATAAATTACTTCCGTAAAGAAAAATGTTGAATACATCACTGCCCTTTTTTTTTTTTTTTTTTTTTTTGCTGACTGTCTGGTTTGTGCAGTAAAAATGATACTGAAAAAGGTGTAAAATGCATGAAGAAACAGGCAAGAAGAAAAAACTCCCTACACAGGCATTCCATCACTGTCTCACTAAAGCTCGTGTTAGGAAAATGCCTAAAACTCTAATATTTTTTATTATTATTTTTGCTTCTTATTTAAAGACGTGTTCGGCTTATTTTATCTGAAAGAATTACAATAACTGTATACTCATCTTAATGCATAAGTGTTATTTATAAATCTGCTTGATGTGTATAGCATGATAAACCCAGACAAAATAAATATGCTAAAATTAATTTAAAAATTAAATTGTTTTTACAATGTAAAGGGTACTTAGTCACATGACTAGAGCTCATTATCATATTTGATAGAGACACATGACTGACGCAGAGCTGCAAGCAAACAGTAAGAGATTCTGAAAAGAAGAGTATCATTCAACACTTTTTTTTTTATAATCAAAGTTCACAGGATGGCAGTTTGAAAGAAGGCAAGCACACGCAATTTTTCATTAATTTGTTAACCTGCAGCAATACTTAGAGTTGTCTGCAATGCAGCAAGCCATGCACATTTCTAAATAAAAAACAAAATTACTTTTATTAGTGCGCAGTCGATTATGCCATTTCACACACCAAATTCTGTTGTTGATCGATTCAGTTAATTGATTTGATGAATCACTTCCTACTTTTTGAACTATTTAGGTGACCTTTCAAATGTTGATCTAGTATTATTTATATAGGTCTTTTAACAATGGTCATTGTTGCAAATCAGCGTTACAAAATTTAAAAAATATATGGAAATGGGTTTGAACAGTGTGAGGAAATGTGTGTAAATCAAAATGATCGGCCCCTGATGAGCAAGCCGAGCATGACGGTGTCAAGGAACAACTTCTTGAGAAGCCAATAGGAAGAAACTCTTTTCTAGAGGACTCCCCAATCTTCATCTGGGTGATATCAGATATCAGGGATTGATCTCCAGTCATACTGTGTGTTAGGAGACTGGAAGTTCAGTATAACAGGAGATGCGTTTATGTTAATATAGAGTACACTTTCATTATTGAAGGCTCAGGTGCAAAACTGTTTGTGGAAACTTTAGTCCTCCGAGAACAGCTGTCTCCATCAACCCAGTCCAAGATCGTCTTCATGGTCAAGTGGGACCGTCACCACACGCATCCCAAGTAGACCACATGGAGCCATCCTGAGCAGCTAAAATGTTAGATTTTCTAAAATTGATGAATTGCTTCAAGATATACCATGGCCTCTGCAGGTGATGCAAACTGCTTCCTTCTTAGAGGTTTTGGGAGATCCTTACTTCTTCTTTCTAATTTTGAGTTTATGGTAGTTTATGGATATGGATAAGTTTATGGATATATTTCTGGTATAAGAAATGGATCAGAAAAAATTAAAATGGCACGTGCTGTTCTGTTTGCTTTATTAGCGTACTAAATCCTCCTCAAAGACAAACAAGCGTGGAACGCCAGCAATCCATGTCTAATTGTTGTTGTTGGTCTTTCGGCTGCTCCCGGCAAAGGGTCGCCACAGCGGAATACCCAGTCCGCACTACAACTTGGCACAGGTTTTACGCCCTTCCTGACGCAACCCTCCCATTCTATCCGAGCTTGGGAACAGCACATTGAGTAAATGTAAAGGTTGCAAAATCATATAAATATACTTAATGAATTGTGTAAAAGTCAGTATAAACTTAAGTAGACCTCATTAACTACATTTAGTACAATGACATGCAAAATTAAATAAATGTAATAAAAATTGCAAGTTATTGCAATGGTTATTCTAAGTGAAGATAAGTAAAATAATAAGTAGATATAACTGAAATGCAAGTTGGAAGAAACTGAAAACTGAACCATTATGTAACAAACAAATGTGCTACATTTACTAAATTTTTTAACTGAATTTAATTTATACTGGTCTATCACAGAATTAATGTTATACTTATTTTTTTTAAATATATTTACCCTTTACTCAAAGAGTAATCTAATGACACCAAATTATAAGCAAAGAAACAATACATGAACAAGTGCATACATTTAATAAGACATGAAGTCCAAACTCAACCTGGTTTACCTAGCAAATAGCATGTGACAAAATCATAAAAACAGTCAGCTGAATTGATCTGATTAGTAAACAAACAATACAATACATCTGCCACAAACATTGTGCAGTTAATATATGGAAAGTAGTCTTTCGTATTAGCATATAATGAGTCTGTCACGCTGCCAGCTCGTGCTCACCGTTCAAAGACCGTCTTTGCCAACTTTTATCGGCGCTTCATTCAGGTATATAGTTCTGTCGCTGCTCCCCTAAACTCTAAAGCTCCTTCCAAGACCTTTTGTTGGAACAAGGAGGCAGACAGAGGACTGATTACAGGAACCTCAAGTATCTACATACTGCCAAGAGGCTAAATGCCCATCAAGCTCGATGGGCACTATTTTTCTCCAGATTTAACTTTGTCCTGTCCCACCGGCCAGGCTCCAAAAACACCAAGCCTCATGACAGTTCACCTCTCCCCAAGATCCCATGCCATGCAACACTATCCTCCTATCTTGCTGTCTAATTGCAGTAGTAGAAATAGACATTGGGACTAAAGTCAAGTAGGCATTGACCCAGAACCCCAGTCCAAGTAATTATTATAGTAATTGTCTATACTCACAGGTCTTGGAATGGGGCCATGTATTATGACTTCTGCTCCCATCCTCGATGCAATGGATCAACCCTACCTTCCATGTCTAGCAGCTACCCCGTATTGTAAACTGCCCATTTCTAAATGTTCCAGTTCTGTGTATTGTTGTGAATAAATTTACAAATCATGCTCCTGAATGTTTGATTAAATCTCTTAACTGGTCCTTCTATTTGAACATGGTATAGTGCAACAAGAACACAAAAAGGCAAACTAAGGGCATCAAAACAAAACATAAAGACAAAAGAAAACAAACAAACAACCAAAAAAACTGGGAATTGCATACTACCAGGGTTGGAGGTAGAAATATTACTGCTAATCTTTCTAAACTTAGGTTTAAGGCCTTTCAAGGGATATGCATTTTGTGTCGCAGGAAAAAAAAAAAGGCTGACTACACTGACTACACGGGGGAAACATCTGCACATGTATAGAGCAAAGCAACTGTCATGAAAGAAAAATTACCAAAACAAACAGATTTACATCATATACTATGTAAAAAAAAAAAAAAAAAAGATCTGTGCAAACACTGTGTGATGTCCCCCATATGTTTTCTGAATTGTGAGCTGAGAAATCAATTTTACTGATTTCAATTAGCTAATTAACTAAAGTGATGCATAGCAGACAGCTAGTGGTTTGACACATACAATACAGCTGTTGCTCAAATCGGCCATGGCTCTATTTATGCATAATTTTATAGCTTAATGTAATTTTAAGTGATGAGTAACATAAAATTCACCAGTACAGATGTCATGAATGGGGAAGTCTGGCTATGGAGACCAAAACTACAGTGGCAATAAAGTGCAAAACACAAACACATGAGAATGAGAAAATATGAGCTAACAAACATCTTTTAGCCCTAAAGTGCAAAATACAATCACACACATAAAAAAATGCTCCTGAGGTGCAACCAAAAAATTGCAAAAATGTCTTCAGCCACATTCATCCATAAGTAAACTTTTAAGAGGCACCACCTTCCCTGAACTTGCTTGGTCACTCACTTTTAGATGCAGTGGTTATTTGAGGAACTGCATGTTTTCGTACTTCAGGGTCAGACTCACTTTTCAGAACTCCAAGGGTTGCCCCTTGCTTTACAGCAGAAAGCTGACACTGGAAATTCATTTTCTGAATGTTAAATGAAACAGCTGTGCTGTTATAAATCCACATGAAATGAAAATAAATTCACATGTTCTGATCAATCAAGTTCAAGAATCCACAATTTTTAAAGTGAGTGGGAGTGCACAAGTTATGGTGTTTGGTGTGTCGTGACAATCTGAAGTTTGAATAAAGGTTGTGATGGCTTCAGAGAAGCATCTGCAACACCTTCACAGATGTGCACTATGTAGATAAAAGGTTGGGTTTATTGCGTTTACAAAGTGTTCTTGCAGATATTCGTTCTGCTTTTTGACAATAAATGTAAAATTAAAATCAAATTTCATTTGTCACATACACAGTCATACACAGTACGATATGGTAAGAAAATGGAACAAAATATAAAATTTTAAAAAGATTTATCAAAAAAATATATAAGAAATATAAAAACCTATCTGTCCAAAGGACAAAATGGCAAATTTAAATGTGCAAATGTGCATGTATGTGCAAATGTACAATATCCATGAGTGTCCGGTCTACAGCGTACTGGGGTATGTGCATCTGTGCATGAACACATGAGTGAACAGATGAACAGATGGACATTTCTTTCTATGTCCATAAGTGTCCATTTCTGTGCGGTGTGCAAAGTTGCAGAGAGACCTGTGTATTGATCTGGTTTAGAGACCGTATCGACTGCGGGAGGAAGCTCCTCCTCAGGCTCTCTGTATTGGCCTTCAGAGAGCGGAAGCGCTTTCCTCACCGCAACAATGAGAACAGTCCATTGCTGAAGTGGTTGGGGTCCTTCACGATCTTCCTGGCCTTGGTCCAGCACCGCTTGTGTAGATAAAGTGCAGGTCAGGAAGCTCGGTGCGGATGATGCCCTCTGCTGAACGCACCACCCTCGTCTGTCCTGCATGGTGCTGTTCCTGAACCAGGTTGTGATGTTTCTCATCAGGATGCTCTCTATGGTGCAGGAGTAAAAGTTTCTGAGCACCTTGGAGGGCAGTCTAAAGTCTCTCAAGCGCCTGAGGTGGTAGAGACACTGCCGGGCCTTTTTCACCACGGTGTTGATATGACAGGACCATTACAGGTCCTGCTTGATGTGAACACAGAGGTATCTGAAGCTGTTCACTCTCTCCACTGGGCTCTCGTTGATGATGGGGGTCTAGTAGTTTCTCTCCTACTTAGTGCTGAAGTCCACTATCAACTCCTTTGTCTTACTGATGTTTAGAATGAGGTTGTTCCTCTGGCACCAATTCTCCAGATTCCCAATCTGCTTCAGGTAGGCCAACTCTTGTTGTCAGAGATCAGGCCTACCACAACGGTTTCATCAGCAAACTTAATGATGGTGGTGGACCTGGTAGTGGCAACACAGTCATGCATGTACAAAGAGTACAGCAGGGGACTGTGGAGGAGCATGTAAGAGGAACAATGCTCGCGCTGTTTCACCAGCAGTTGTTTACCATTAGGCACATGCCGCCTCCCCTTGACTTCCCCGCGTCCCATGTCCTGTCCATGCGGTGAAGCAAAAAGAACTCAGCTGGCTGGATGGCGTGGTCCGGCACCGCTGGGTTCAGCCATGTCTCGGTGAAGCAGAGGAGATTGCAGGCCCAAATGTCTCTCTGGAACTTTACCCTGGTCCTGAGGTCATCGAGCTTGTTCTCCAGTGACTGGACGTTAGCAAGCAGGATGCTAGGCAGAGGTGTGCGGTGTGCACAAGTCCTCAGACTATTCCTGACGCCAGCTTTACCTTTTCCCTCGGGGCCGCTGCTTCGTGTCGCATCTTTTGTTCTCCCTCAGGATCTCACTCAGCCAGCTCGGATCCAGAGTTAAAAATGTCGAATTGTGAGTACATTGTAAACCAATAGAAATAGGAGTATCTCTATCATACTTAATGTACTCAATGGTGATGAATTTGCCGGTTTAAGATTACTGAAAATTAACTTACTATAAAAGACAAAAACAAAGAAAAATCACCGGCGCCATCTTGGTTCAATATTACCCACATGCATGATAGTGACAACAATGACTTTTCACTAATCAAAGTTATTGAGAAGGTTTTTTTATATATATATTACCATATATTATTACCAAATTACAGAACATGAGGCATAATAAAACTTGCAACATGTCTCAAACAAATCAGTTCTGTTTCAGGGTCACTGATGCATGTCTTATGAAGTACATTATAAATAAGTTTGATTTTTAAGGTTGTGTGAATTATGTTCTTACACATTGTTATAAAGTTATGTACTTTTTCAATTTAGTAATGTTATTGACAATGTGCTCTAAATCACAAGAAATACGAATAAGTTTGATTTATAGAGCTTATGGTTCTCTGTCATTTTCTCTATATACCACCTAAGGTTATATTGTACACTAGTGCACAAAGTAAGGGCCATAAAGACATGAATGAGTGAGTTTGGTGTGAAAGACCTTCACTTTATTTAATAAAGCATAAAGTATATGATCACCACATAACTCAACCTTGAATACAAATCAATATTGCACTTCTCAATCATTATTAAAAGTTAAATTCGGCGATATTAATGGTTTTTTTTTTCATAGACATAGAAATAGTCTTGAGTGGCTGTAACAATATATTCAGTCAATGAAAGAAAATACACATATTTGTACATATGTACAATTGCAAGGTGGGAACCATCTCTTTTTTTTTAAATCTGGATTTATTATTATTATTATTATTATTATTATTATTATCTTTTATTGAACAAACCCATTATTACAGGTGCTTGTGGAAATAGTACAGAAATCTTAATGTGAACATTTTTTGCCTTCCACTTCTTCATAAATTCAATCATAATATGATCAGATTTTTTAAAGACATTTGCTTAAAATATGTGATTCTAGGTTCGAAGCCCGGGTGATGCTGTTTTCCTCTCACAGCCGGAGGCACAGAGAGAGCTGATTGGTCGAGCTCTCTCAGGGGGGAGGGATGAGAGGTACTTGCGCTCCCACATTAATCACGGCTCTACAGCCAATCAGGGGCG
>JAOVVB010069586.1:0-14040 GCA_028570985.1 Heterobranchus longifilis | reverse complement strand
GTCATGACAGACCCCAGACCAGACCAGTGACTCCCTCGACACCTGCGACCACCACCAGTGCAGCCAACCCAGCTGCAGCCATGCGCAGCCACCAGTTATTGAATACACCCCCCCACACACCCCCCCACCCCCCATCTGAAATTTGCAAGGAACCTTTTATTTTATATGAATATACAGACTGTTGTACCAGCCTGGGGTGTCTGTTGACTGCTGTTTTGATGGTTATAACATGGTTTAGAAGAGTGGCTCTTTCCCATGTGTCATCGCTGCACAAGTATGTCAGTTTTCATTCAAACCAGTCACCATAACATGACATTAAAAACTGAGATCTGCTATTTCGCAGCCTGGCCAGGCCTCAGATACACCATGATGTCCTGCAGATTAATCAGTAGCAGAAGGGATTTTAGCTCACTTCTCCTGCACTTGTGGATTCTGACATGACCTCACTATGAAAGTAATGTTGGTTCATCTCTTAAAGGGGTAGATTGGATGTTTTCAAGGGGGGTTGTATGAGGTACTTATCCATGTATTACCTACAGGCGATTTTGGAGAAGCAGATAGGAGTCCTGTATGTGCTGCTGTGGACAGGGCTGCAGCAAAACATATTTTACCCACCTAAAAAGATCAATATGCTAGTGTATGCTATATTTATAATATTTCCACTGCTTTACCTTGCAGTCAAAAAGTCCTTTACGACAGGGAACTGAAGCCGTTATATCGCTCTCTTCAAAGCCACCAGACTCCTTTGACAAAAATGTTATCTTGTTGCTGGTCTACCGCTGCCTCAATTGGTTAGTTTGTTTGTTAGTTCCTGGTCATTTTAAAACACAAAAGTCACACAGTAACACAAACTAACTGATTGAGGTAGCGGTAGAGCCCTTAAACGGCTATTGATTTTTTTAGGTAGCTAAAATAAGTTTTGCTGCGGCCCCCGTCGACAGCAGTACATTGCTGAGCTTCCATGTAGGACTGTAGGTAATACACTGACTATGGATAAGTACCTCATACAATACTACTTCAAAACATCTGAACTATCCCTTTAAGACATGGTTGTAACTTGAGTCCCTTGCTGTCTCTGCTGCCTTTTTACTTTAAATAATACGTATCTTCTCTGTGCCTTCTCCTTTCTTTTGCCTCCTTTTCTTTGTCTATAAATAACAGAAAAAATGACCAGAAATGACCTGTTCCATCTTCTTCCACCATCTTTCCATTTGTTTCTGCTTCTGATGCACATGGATATTATAAAGTCATGATCCTCTTTCAATATTCACCTACATAATAGAACTAGTACACTGAGCGTAGCTGCGTTAAGGGGCAGAGGACGTGTTATAGGCAGTGATTATCTTCCTGAAGACGACGCAGGCCTAGGCAGGCACTTACAATTATTTATTCATAATGCATCCACTGAAACACAAATGCACTTTATTGTCTCATTCTGCATCTTATTTTACCCATAAACCAGAAAATGGGCTGGGATTCTAATGAAAGAGCCATGTTAATATCAAGGCAGATAAGGGCTGGCATGTGCAGATGGGAGCACAATGTGGAAACCCAATCACAAGTTCCTTCAATCACTCAAAACCAGAACAAGAGGGAATGGATGCATTTGAATATTTTCCTCTACCTGGAGGTATTAAAACTATACAATTTTAATACCTATTTAACATGCAGTTGCTTTTTGTGCCTCTCATTTTTGCAGTTCTGCATAAAAACAGGCAGGTAATGCAGGAGTAACTGTGGCAGCTATGGGCATGACATGGTTTTTCAACCATTCCCCGACTTTAATCGCTGCATTAAGATCTTACGCACTGAGTGGGCTGCTCTCTCCCAGCAGTCTAATTCTGGCTTTCTTCTTTATTCTGTTGTCTTCGCTGTGCTTGCTGAAATGCCAGAGATTTGGGCCACATAAAGAACTTTGTACTTCATAATTTAATACTTTCTTCCCTTTAGTTAAGCACCTCTCTGCTTTTCAAAATAACTGTTTATTTTAATCTCAAATTGGGAATTCAGTCTGTAGAGAGAACACATATATAGGCAAATCCCCATGATGTAGCACTGCTTTATCTATGCTCTCAAAAGCAGAGGCACCTGGGACAGGGACATTTATAGCTTTTTGGGGGCCCAATGCAAAATGTTGTTTGGGGGCCTTTAGTTTGTGAAACTATAGTGGGGGATCCCAAATCCTCTAAGATTTAGATGCATCAATCTGGTGCAATTTAAGAGGAAAAGAAGCTAGATCTGTATAGAACTCTTAACTTTTTTTTCTCTCAAATTCAAATCAAACATCTCAAGTTGATCCCAGCAATTAAAACCTACAGAAAATGATAATAAATAGGAAACACTGGGGCTCCCCTACATCAAGAAACTCTTGATTTACCAATTCTGCATTATAACATCTCCCAAATGAACATAAATGAGAAAGATGCTACATATTCCTTAAAATGTTTACTTTAAATGTTAGGAACAGATTTGTGCTGTTAAGTGGTGCAGCTGAGATGTACACATCCACACGAGTTGAAAATGTTCCAACTTGAGTGAAAAAAATGAGCAAAATGAAGAACGAGAGAGAGACTGGAGGAAAATAAAATAACTGGAGTTCCACGTGAGTTCTGAGGAAAACACACAGGCATGCAGCGACCGCCACACACACACACACTGTCAGTGCATACTCTATGGTGTTAGCGAGATAATGTTGCAGCTAACGCCTGTACAGTTGGTACATTGGAGGGAATTAACTGCATACTGCACAAATGGTCCAGTGGTCAAAGTAATGTGGATAACATGAGGTGAAACTTTGCTTCACTCTATGCTTGATCACGTCTTTGATCACATTTGGGATAAAAAAAAAAAGTGAGCGTGCTTCATATCAATGCATGATACAGAACCAGAGTTTAACAGAGTTGTGGTTGTGACTGGTCACAAGCAAATACAAATGGCTGTGGATAATATAATTTCAACAGTAGCCTACTTATATCTCATTCATCAGAAACATTAATTCCCCTGAAACATCAGCTTGTGATCCTCCTGTGTCAGGGTCACTTTGAAAAACAAAGTAAAATAGAAAATGAGTGGTGATATGAATATTATGAAGGAGTATGGAGAAGAGGGAAGTCATTCCACCCATCCACGTTCCTTTATTTTCCACTCCGCCGATCACATTTGAATATTTTGAAAGGAGTGCCTATGTTTGCCTTATCATGCATTATTCTGAAGCATTACCTGGGCCTTAACACTGCAATAAAGATGGCTGGGAAGTCTCTCTCCCTTTTTCACAGAGATGCACAACAATAATAATATTCATACACTACCCGCCTCAAGAAGAGGGGTCTTTCGTTTGACTTTATAATCCCTTTAAAGATGTGCATGTTAGTAGTGGAGATTTATCCAGTGTGAATGATACTGAGGCTGTTTTTTTTTATTGCCGTGATACAAGAACAACTTTTTGAGGCAATGAAGAAGAGCAATATTACCTTCAGTTGGGATGTGAAGTGCCAAATTGTTGTGGAAATCCTATAATCACTGTGGATAACAGTAAACAGTAAGGAATTAAATTATAGTGGAAGATATGGGGCAGCTTTGTCAAATCTGTGTGAAGGCTGCAGGAGTCTAATGGACATACTTTGGATAATATATTAATTTTGGATGAAAAGCATTCAGTGTCAACTTTGTCAGAATTAAACCTAAGATTGGTAAATGTCTCAGAAAACACATCATTATGATATTTGCCATTTCACCTGTTTGTAGTCATTGTCATGTTGTCAAAAAAAAGAGGTATATGGGAACGTAGGTAGTTAAATACCATGTGACCCTTTAAGCTCATCACCTGCCAGCTCCTGTATGACTTCCATTTTCATTCATGCGGATGAAGGCCGCATGGCCAAAACATTTACATGTTTGTTTGACATGGTCAGAATAAACTGGTGAAATTGAGATTAGTCAACTTTGTGCTGAAGATCTGTGTGTGTGTGTTATATTTCTACCTCTGGGTATTCAGCATTCAAAGTATGCTAACTTTACTTTAGCACCACAAACAAATACTGAGAAGGTGCATCCTCTCAAAGACCGAACTACATCATATAAAACTTTTGACAGAGAGTTTGATGTTTGCAACAAATGACATGACAATAATAGTGACAGTGTATTATTTGATAATGGGCAACTGGAAGGTGCAGTATATCTGTGTTACATTAATTCATTTTAGGACTCAACATTCCTTCTTCCCCCAGAAACACAGATCACCTCCTTGTCTCCAGACTACTGACCACCCCCCCCACACACACACACATACACACACACATACACACATACACACTTACACACTTACACAGGTTGGACAAGGTGTCACATCATTCCCTTATCATTAACTTATTTCATTAGGGTGTACAATGTCCTCAACATGTGTTTTTGCCAAAATGATAAAAGAGGACATTCTTCTTCACACAGGCCTGCCAAAGCAACACTGGGAAGCATGACAACTGAAATGTGATAATGCATTGTTTTTAGTCGAAAGATAGACTGCTACTGAAAGAGTGGTGCACTACTGACATTTGTCTTGTCAGTCAAATGACTTCTGAGAATAGAAAAATCTTAGAAATGTCTTCATTTTCTTAACATGTCCATACTGTAGTCATATTCAGGTTCATACTTGTATTGAGGGTTTGTACTAGAACAAAAAAAAAACATGCTTTTTCTCATACTGTCTGTCCGTTTTAGCGCCTGTCTCTTTAAGGCCCCCTCCCGAAAAAGCCCAGTCTGCTCTGATTGGTCAGTGCTTCCAGGTCTTCTGCATCTGCGCTCTCCATGTTTCTGCACCGTCATTGCAACCGGGGAACAACCGTAACAGTGTTGTAGCGTCACTTTCTACCTATATATATATATATATATATATAATATAGTTGTGACATCACAAACCTACGGAAGTCCTAACGGCTCGTTTAAAGGCACAGTTTCTGAATACTTTCATAATATTCATATAGCATTAAAATAAAATATATATATATGGAAATCTCACTTTTTGCAATATGGGACCATTAATATAATTTTTAAATGTTTAAATTTAAATTGAGACTATAAACATAAATGCAAGCTTTTTTATTGCCACTTTGATGCAACTAAATATCTGAGTAGCAAAATGTGGAAATGTTTTCAGATATATGCATGCTGGTGATGTGACTTAGGGTATTTATTCAGTTGTTATATTCTCCACAAACTACTTCATCGTTTCTGCTGTTCTTTTTTGCCCCAGTGCTCACAGACAAATAATATGTGTTGGCCTTTCGCCCTACGTGTCAAAAAAGTTTGAGCTGATCTGGGAAACAATCGCATTTTCTGTGGAGATAGTTGAGGGAAATGAGAGGGTCTCCTGGCTTGGTGATGGAGATTTGTTGCTCGGGGGGTTTACACCTTTTCTTATACACCTTCCTTTTCCCAAATAAAAAAAATGCTTGTGTGACATTAGTCTTTGAACAAGTATAGTGCCCTGAAACCATGAATAGAAATACATTTCCATGCTTCCACCCTGACCCTAAGCCCTATAGCTCACGGCCATTTCTGTCTGTCACACACCCACAAAGGGTCAACTCTCCAAACCCCCGAATAAAACCTTTTCTACCTTTCAGAGACAGACAGAGCTGGTGGTGGGGTGGGGCAGACAGAAAAACAGACAGAAAGACAGAAAGAGACATTCCAGTGTCCGATGAGCTGATGTTTGTCTCCTTGAGGTTGCCCGCAGCCTTGATGCTTTTTGTCTCGCCTCTGGACCTATTTTACTCCCTTCTCTCCTCCCTCCCTCAATCTTTCTCACTCTTGCTCCATCTCTCCCTCGTTCCCTCCATCACTCTCCCTCATATGTGTTTCTCTGCCTCTCTCGCTCTCTCTCTCTACCCACTTTTCCTTCTGAAGGCTAAGGATTCCTGCGGCCCCTCTGAGAGAAGTGTGTGAAAATGCACAATGCAGGTCCCCCGGCGTGCCCACCCCCGGCACAGAGTGTGAGAAAAGGGCCCTGCATTTGATGCCTGACTGACCAAATCTTCTGCCAGATAGCTGGGCCCTTTCTATTCCCAGCGGCGCTGCGAGAGCGTGGCCAGAAGTGGTGCGGAAGGAGAGGGGAAGGCACAGTAATTGTACCAAGGTCTGTAGAGAATCCCCACCCAGGCACCAACCCACCCACCCCCCCTCCTCTCCTAAACCGCTCCTGAACGGCTTCTCAGTTAAAAGGAAAAGTGTCCCTGGGCAGCGAGAAGCAACTTCTCTCCAGAATAACCAAAAAACAGTGTGCACTCATATATGAATAACGTTCAATTTATCACATGAAAGCCCATATATTGAATACAACACCTTGCACTGTTCCCAATTCCATCTATTTTTCAACACTCCCGATGGAAAAACAAAGAAATAAAAGCTGAGTTTAATTCCCAAAGTCACTTTTGGATTGTATTCTGCCAAGAAAATCCATGCTGTAAACACAGATTTTTTTGCCAAAAAAAATTGTCATTACAACGACAACCTTTACATATTTGCAGCTGAGAGCAAGATTTTTACACATCTTGCACTCGAGCCTGCATGTCTTCTGCTTCTTGGAGACTTTATCACAGTGTTGCTTATGTTGCCATGCCATATTCAAGGGCACACCGCCAATCTGATATCCATCCAGTGGTGACAACAAGAACAGATCATCATATCAAAATAACCTTGACAACAATTATTCCAAATACCACTGACTGACATCAAAAACACACAATAACAGCGCAGGAACACAACAATGGATCCAAGTCAGTGACACCCTCCTCCCTTAAAGAGGCTGCTATTGTAATGCTAAATATTTCATCAGTTGACTGCAAGAGAAGTTCAGAGGGCCTCGGGAGAGAACGCCATCCGTTACTAGTACTTGTCAAGCCTGCGCACTCCATGAAATTTTAGGATGTGGCTTCTTTTCTCAGCAGCCCATGAAGGGAGACATGAAAAGAGAGGTGCTCCTTACTTCTCATTATGATATAAAAATCTATGTTGCAGAATGGACAGAAATTCCTAAACCATAAATGACGATATTTTGGACCAATGGGCTAAACAGGGAAATTAAAAAAGATGCAAAATGATGAAAGCATTCATTACAGCCCTGTAAAAATAATGCATTACATTTTCTTAAAAAAATAATATTCTATACCAGATATGTATTGTGTTGTTTATCATGCTTGTGTGTTTGTCTGATGAATTTTGTTGATGGAGTCATATAATGGATGCAATATAACACTCACTCCATGAGGATGAGAAGGTAACAACCAACACTCCACACCTCCTACACAGCAATGGTGGTAGTGGAGAGTCTACCAACACATTCTTGTAAAAGGATGACAATGTCTATTATGCTGTGTTTCCACTGTATGGTAAAGCTCTGCTCAACTTGACTCACTTTTTTGGTACTGGTACTTTTCTCTTTTTGTTTTCCACTGCGGATAATACCCCCTCAGTGTAGGCGGGATTCTGAGCTGATCGCCATAGCGACGACACATCTTCAACGTGACACTCGCTGAATCCTTTCATCCAAATAAAGGAATGACTGTACTGCACTTCGTCAATTTTACAGCATAGTGTAGTGTACGCTGTAGGTTTGCTCTGATTGTTGTAGGTCACGTTTCGTTGCTCTGGTTAGTTGTAGGTTATGTTTCGTTGCTCTGATTGATTGTAGGTCATGTTTCGTTGCTCTGATTGTTTGAAGGTTACGTTTCATTGCTCTAGTTGGTTGTAGGTCTATCCAGTTGTGTCCAGAGGCATTTTAGTCTGTGCCGTTGATAACGCCCCTTGGAAATTGAAAGTTAATTGAAAGGTTCGATGCCAGGCTACCAAGAGGCAGGCCTAACCCTCAGAACAGATGCTATGCCAGAATGGTCAGGAGAGGGAAACACAGGAAGTGGCCAAAAGTGGTTAAAAATTCTTGAAACAGTTCAACGTGCTTGAACTAAATTGAGATCTCATCTTTGCAGGAACTGGAAATATCCAGCAAGAAGAAAATGAACAAGTTGAAGAACAACATGCCACTGAACACAGTCCTTAAAACAACATAAGCTCCTGGTGGAGTGTGCTGCAGTAGCATTCCAACTCTCAGGCTTTGAAATGCTTTCATCTAGCCAAAGAGTGCAGCGCTGTTACTGGGGTTTGACATTGTCACACATTGCAACAGGGGAACAGCTGCTGTGAGAATCACAAAGACGCTGTGCGTTCCACAAAAGCAGAGCATGCACGGCAGGAAAACTCGGAAGATGGAAAGGGGAAGCAGGCATTAAGCTGCACCATCCTCATCCTCCAGCAGAACATGTGATATTCTTAGCTACAAGTAAAAATGTAGCATCACTTCAGTCCTTTCAAATGAACAAAAAGCTCAAGTAGACTGGCAGAGAACACACATCCTTGACTCACATTGAGGCTGCAATGGATTCAAATGAGAGAGCCCTGAGCACAACAGGAAGCTCCCACTGTGGGACAGATGGCTGTAAGATGCAGAAAATGTTTAGCCCGACAATTCGCCCCCGTTTAATAGTGGCACAAACCAATGTAAATATCCAGTCCAACGTGACCCTGTCCAGTGGATACAGAGAGTCCTAGCATCAGAATCAGCTGGAGGAGAAGCATCTCTCTTGGACGAAGATGCTTCAGAGGGCATTTGAGCGGTATTTTCTGAAAACTCCCCATCCATTTCAAAGGGCCATGCTCAGCGCTGCACATTTTCTGCATCCCTTCCAATTCATTACCCCCTCGCCCACATGTATTATTCTGCCCGCTACGCATTCCCTCTCGTCTCTGGGGGCAAATTTATTGGTTGAAGCATTTTGACTCCATTTACCTTTTAAAAGCCACCGTTTAAAGCTCAATATTTTCTCTCTCGGCTCTGTTCCTCGATAGCCTGGGATCTTTGAGATTGCCTTGCTTCTGCCTTGATGAGCAGCGTTTAGTTTGGTTTTGCCGAGTTTAGTATGTTAAAGTTTCTGCAACTTATTTAAAGAAACAAAATTTATCATTTTATTCATGGATGTACAGTATATTTTGGTATATCTTGGCTGAATGTTTCCTGTTTTAAGGAGGAGTGGCAGTTGACAATTGGCAGACAATGAGCTCTGTTATCATTCATATTCAGTTTGATTCTGCCGAGTTCATCTATAATATATTTTTAAATGATGGTTCAGATTTTTAAGATATTTGCCACAATGAAAATCCATCATAAATAGGCAAAATTAAATATAATTATATTGTCCTTTTTTGTATTTAATATTGAGAAAAAAGTCAAGCAATTCTTCAATCATACTTGATGTACATCAAATTCAACACTGTATGTGAGCCTAAATGAGCTAGTGGCACGATGTAATATAGGACATGACTCTCCCATCTCACTTCTCTCTGTAGGAGGGGGGGGGGGCATTATGCATATTTCAGTTGGATTTAAGCAGCGTCCTGTGGGTCCTTTAAGAGCCCATCATATTTATGAGGACGGCATATTATCGCCATCAGGAGAGTGTCACAGAAGCTCGGAGAGGAGATGACTCTAATTGTTGCTGGCGTTTGGAGAACACACTGTAGTAGCCACTGTTTTCCCGTCTACTGAAAAGGACGATAGACAAGTTTGAACACAGGGAAGGGTGGCAATTTAATTTTTTCCCACCCAACTCCAACAATTGAATTTTTGAATCACTTGAAGTACTCTATTGGTATCAGTATCACTTTAAGGGTACTGGTATTGGTATTGGTACTGTAACTTTTTTAAACAATACCCAGCCCCTTGGAGTGGATGCAAACAAACTTATTAAGTTTTATTTTGAAAATACCCATGAGTTTTCTGGCCAGGGAGTAAAACGTCCCAATAGAAGAGAGTTGTACATTGTTAGTTAGACCGTGGTGTCCAGTGTTAGCCAATTGAAAAAGTTTAATTGACCCAATGTGGGACCCCCAGCAGTGTTACAAGCATTCACACACCCATGCACATTCATTCTCATACACACTCACAAGCATACACTACACAAGAGGAGACAGTAGTATTGTAAGTGAGGGCCACAGCGGTTCATGGGCTGGAGAGAGACATAAATCTTGGTGCCCCGAGGACAGGTGTGGGAACCAGGGAGGGAGAAGTTTAAAGGCCCCCACAAAACTGCTTTGATTCACTGTAATTGTCAGAGTAGAGCTCCCTCTCCACTGAGACCACCCCCTGTTCAGGCTCAACATAGAACCTGCTCAATGGAATTAAGTTGCAATTAGTTTGAATCAAATTTGTGAATACCAGACCTGCTCTCAACAATTGTATTATTAGATGTAAAGGTAAGGATAATAGATGATGTCATTATCTTTTCTTTAGGGGTTACACTATTTATAATTCACTTTATCAACTTCTCCCTGTAATTGTCAGCGTAGCACAGAGGCCAAGCCAATACGAGTACATAAACTACATAAAAGGCTGAACCAGTGTGCACCCTAAAGGATTACAGTAGCAGCCATTATAGAAGTCCCCAGTTGTGTGTCTGTGGTGAATCTATTTGTGAGGACAAACAGTGCAGCAGGAGAAGAAAAATCAATGGAGTAAAATAAAACTATCTACAATAGTTGCCATGTATTTTAATGTGAAGAATTCAGATCTTTTACTTCAGTTAAAATAGAAATACTACATTGTAAAAATATTCTGTTAGAAATAAAAGTCCTTCAAAATGGTACTCAAGTGCAAAAGTATTAGCATCAAAATACTTAAAGTGCAGAAAGTAAAGGTACTGCAGTACTGCCTTGTGCAGAATGGCTCATTTAAGATTCATATACATAACGGTGTCAGGCGAAAATCTTGTAACTCCATCTTCCATATATATATATATATATATATATATATATTCATAAATCAATGCCTGCTCTGTCACAAATATTTAACCAATGAAAAGTATTAAAAAGACTGACTTCATCTGAGGTGAATAGCTCAATAAAATGTTTTCAAATTAGCCTTTTTTTCATTTCCTGAAAATAAATGGTTTTGGACATACAAGGTTTTTGCCCGATGGCAAGGGTATACTGTATTACTGATTTTTAATTGTATATCAGTTTACTATAGCTGGTAAAGGTGAGGATACTTTATATACTGCAGGGCAGCTTGACCTATAATACATCATAATTTATTAGGCTAGTTGATTCATATATTGTATTAATAATCTCAATCTGTAAAGTAACTCGTAACTGAACTAAATGTGGAGTAAAAAGTAGCGGTCGACTGATATGGGTTTTTCACTGGCCGATGCCGATATTTAGAGAACAGGGCGGCTGATGGCCAATTTATAGTGCAGATTTTTCTTTTTTTTTGCATCTGATAAAATAGACTGCAACAATTTCAAAAATAATATCATTAATAATAATAACAAATGTGACACAAAATTGTTGAACTTAAATTAACATTTATTTATCATGTATTCAGCAGATAGGCTGCTATTAGCAGCATCGCTTTGTTTCTGAAATGTATAAACTGGCATAAATAAAAACAACATTAGTGCACAGGACCACCAAGCAGCATCTCTTTGTTTTTGGTCCTTTTGTAGATCTGCACATTCTGCACTTTAATCAGCCTTGTGATCTGAGATAATCGGCCGATGCCAATTATCTCAAAATGTCATTAATCGGCCGCCCAATTAATCAGTCTATCCCTCGTAAAAAGTACAAGATTTGCCTCCAATATGTAGCAGAGTAGAAGTATAAAGTAGCATAAAATAGAAATTGTAAAGTACAAGTCCAAAAACTGTACTTAAGTGCAGGACTTGAGTAAATGTACTTAATTACATTCCACCATGGAGATAAACTAAATAGCTATGTGGCCAGTATAAACACCTTTCTGAAACTTTTTTGTAATTGAGTTTAGTTTGAGGCACTATAAAACAAACCCATGCTGTTTCTAAATAGCTTAAAAGCGGGAGGTAATGTACACAATTCATCAATGAACTCCATCATTCATCTCTGGTGCTTGTGATGAGTTATATCCTGGAGATTTATAACATGATTGACAAGTAGGAATGCTGGTGCACACTGCTGCGTTTGTCCAAGCAGGCCCCGATTGCATCAGTCACACCTGGCGACTGCCTTGGGCGTACCAGCCTGTAATTTCATGGCTCAAAAATACAATGTCTCATTCTGTCAACATTCACTCCTGATGGGAGGCTTGCTCATTTACTGCCATATACAGCATACGTCCTGCCATTTTTTTTTGTATTGTGAGAATGTTGCGCAATATATTTACAGCATCCTAATTTAGATTTTTAATCCTTTATGTGTGGGTGACAGAAAGAGACTTTAAGACAAAGATGTGGTTTGAGAGATAAGACTGAGATTGATGACAGTGGTGAATCACTTTTTGGCCTCATCTGAGAAACTTTTCAACGCTGGTGGTCCCCGATACTTTGGTGTCTTATGTTACTGCGAGTTAGGAATGCAGCCTCTCTCTCTCTCTCTCTCTCCTCGTATGCAGGCTACAGACCAATGACAAATCACCCGTACAAGTACACACTGCTTCATGCATCATAAACAACACACATTTATCTCTTCTTTTTCTCCTGACATAATTATTAAGCTGAAGCACTTTACTGTCTGTCCCATCCTACTATCTTATGTCTGAGAAATAATTAACAATAAGATATGCCTCCGCCCCTTCAATCGTTGTGATAATGGTTTTCAGATAATCAATATGCATATAGTTGTACATTTAAATTAGGATCAATATGCTTTGCTTAAGTAATACTTTATGCAAACAAGACATGTCGTTAGTTAATTTGGGAAGAGTGTTTAAGTATCCAGATGACTTTGGTGTAAGGGTTTGAGAGTGGTCGTGCTTAAGGAATTCATATGAGGCAGTAAAGGTATTAATAACTTATAGCCATGGAAAGAGCTAATTCAGACACACATGTTCTTTCTGCAAAACTGTGTGGTTTAATATACTTTTGAGATTATATTAAACCACACGTTTAAAAAAAAAACCCTAGTATTTATAGTACTGTTTCAGTGTAAACAATAGCGTTTCTTTATTTTCTTATTAACGAATGCATTTGCTCCCATGAGGTTTGAATCAGTCTCTCTCATGGAAGAAGACAGAGCTTCCTTTTCATTGTATTCAAAGGATGAAAGCACTCAAATGTGTCATGTTGAACTTTACCATGGCCGCCGAAGAGCCAGGGGCAACAGTGGCAAGAGTTCAAAGGTTAGGCAAAGTGCAATGGTTTATTACCGGAGGAAAAGTAATTTTCTATCAATCGATTTCAAATGATCATAAGCCCCGAGGGCCATCGATGCTTTATTATCGTCACATTCAAACCTATTTAAGAACACAGGTAAAGAAAAAAAAATAGATGTTTGTTTTTTTTAATCTACTTTATGGATTAACATTATTTAATTGCTATGATGGTGGGTAAAATATTCATTTTATATGTACAAAACATCATACAAATGCTATGATCTTGGTTTTACACTGTAATGGAAATTGAATAAATAAATGTACACATGAAGTAAGTGTTGTCTAAACCATTCAAAGAAAATTCAACAAAAATAGATTCTCTATAGAAACTGAATGTATCCACTTCCACAATTCTCATGCATATACTATTATTTACAGGGAAAAAATGATTTAGTTGAATGTAAATATTATATCAGGCTGGAATAATGCGCATGCACAGCGCATGCATGTGTGTATACGTATAGGTGCTCATTCATGAATATGTGTATCCTTGTGTGTTTCCCCCCCGCTCTGACAATGGAGCCCTCTTTAGATTTGCAGCTGATGGCGTGTCACGCTGAAATAGATCCCCCTCAGCACTGACACCAGAAGTCAGGCAGTTTGATGGTTCCCCAACTTGGGTCGCCTCCCTGTGATTGACGGTTGGTAGATTGCCTGCCGACCAAACACGAGTGTGAGGGAGACACAGCCTAGTCAATATCCCCCCGCCTCCTGATGTGTTTTAATGCCTGCGCTTGCATAGAGAGGAGAGCCAACACCTGCGCACACACACACACACACACACACACACACACACACACACACACACACAC
>JAOVVB010069567.1:0-14041 GCA_028570985.1 Heterobranchus longifilis | reverse complement strand
TATATATATAATACAATAATAATAATAATAATCATAACAATAAAATAATTATAAGAAAATAACAATATAACAGTGGTAATTAAACAATACTATACATTACAAAATATATTATACATATACATATATATATAAAATTAATTGTCAATCAACTAATTGTTTCAGCTGTACTTATATACATTATATATATATATATATATATATATTATATATATAATATATAAGATAAGATAGTTAATTGCAGTGGAGTAAAAAGTGGAATATTTCCCTCTGAATTGTAGCGGAGTACAAGTATAAAGTGGCAGGGAATGAAAATACTCAAGTAAAGTCCAAGTACCTCAAATTTGTATTTAAGTACAGCACTTGAGTAAATGTACTTTGTTACATTCCACCACTGGCTATCAGTCAGATTGTTATTTTAAACATCGGTATCACCTGTGTGCGATGGTGAGGACGGTCTTGTCCTGAAACTTGTCTCTGATGGTTTGTTGCAGCAGTTTGTCCGTCTTCTGATCCACGCTGGCTGTGGCTTCATCGATACACAGCACCTACGAGAGGAGACATCTGATCTTCCAGTCATTTCATCAGAACAGTGGTCCCAAACCTTTACTGCATGCACCCCCCCGGCAATGCACTGGACAGCAATGCACAGACCGGGCGCGTATTTTACATTGCGATTAATTAGCACGTCAATATTTTTTTTTCTGACTGTTGTTTTTCTAATGAATACTTGCACACAGAATGCGAATATTACACGGCGAAAAAGTGATGTAATTTTTTTGCTCAATGAAGTTGATTTTCTGAGCTTTCGTACCGTGAATATCAAATCACGTTGTGTTGTTTACTGAGGCTCCTATTTACAGTCTATGGTCCAAACCAGGCCCAATCTAATGGCAGCACACAGCAGAGCCACTCCTTCCTTTCTTACCTTTCACAATAAAAGCCCTAGACATATATACCACGTAAGCGTTGACCAGAGGGAACTCAAATTCACTCTGAGCATTTCTCTAAAAGGAAACTGATATTATCTGACAGTATCTGAACATTAAACCCTGCAACAACTGTCCTCAGACAGACAGACAGACAGACAGACAGACAGACATGTCCTTTGCTTGCAAACTTCTATAGAAGGCATTTGAAACATTGCCTGTAATTAATACAGAATTAATAAATTTTCTTGTCTTTGTTTTGGTAGATTGAGACATTTAGTGCAGATCCATCGCCTGCTTTACGTTTACCTGCAGTCCTTGTCCATGCTTTGCTAACAGTGCAGCACGCCTCCCTCATCCGTGTACCTCGAGTGTTGAAAGATACACTGCTTTTGTGTATTTTGGATTTATCCTTAGAGAAAGGTTTTAATAATATATAATACAATATATAATCTAATGCAGCAGAGGTCTTACCTTGGCCTGAGTCAGCAGAGCTCTGGACAGACACAGCAGCTGTCTCTGTCCCACAGAGAAACATCTCCCTCTCTCTCCAACCTCAGCATCCAGACCACCTGACACACACACACACACACACACACGCACACGCACACACACACACACACACACACACGCACACGCACACACACAGATGCATGCACACGCACACACACCACACACCCCACCCTGAAATTAATAGTCTCCCATTCCCAGAAAGAATGACTTCAATTTGATTCACAAAAAACAACAACACTATTCTACAGTTAATGGGATTCTCCTTTCTTTAAAAAAAAATTGGAGTTGACTTGTATAGCCCTCCACATAAAAGTCTGGCTTCATCTTCAGAGCTGTGAGGGCTGCTTTGATGTAGTGGCAGCACCGGCATCTGCTTCAGTGTAACGACTAATCCCCTGCATGCCCTCAACACTGTATGAAGAGTGTTATATAGGATGAAGATTTGTTCCAAAAACAGACCCCTCGTCCTTACACAGGCCACACACAAACACATGCTGTACAGAAAAAATAATCACACGTGTATGTGTGTACTGAAATTATTATGCACAGTTATACACACACATCAGAATTCCCTATATGACCCTGAGAAGAATTGCTTGACTAAATCTTTGTTCCTGGTATGTAAATGCTATTTTTTTTGAAGGGGTAAAAGGTCCTGTTTGACAATAGTTGGGCTGAAAACCACCAAATGTAAAGAATGTGTGTAAATGTGTACATTCTGTCCTGTCAACCATTGAATTTCTCCTCACATTAACACTGTGCTCATGGGGGCTCTAACAGCAGTGATGCTCGCTATCTCAAGCGTTTGAGGATGGTAATCTTGAATCAAGTAATCTTGAATTTTGAATCTTGAAGAGGGTGGAGCTGGGGAGGAGCGAGGGGTGGATTTGAAACCTGAAACCTGAGAACCCGAGGTCGTGGTAACGACTTGTCAACCACAAGGTATCCATGCCGTAAAGCATACTCTGTTTTATCAGCTATTTTACTCTAAATGGAACCATAATTTACCAAATTAACCTTGTGCTGCATTGAAGAAGACTTGAGACTAGGAATTGAGACCATAAACTAATTAAGAAAATGTTTACTGAGGTAATAAATCAAGTGAGGAGTAGGGTCATTTTCTCATAGACTTCTATGGAATCTGACTTCTTTTTGCAATCGGTGGAGTCGCCCCCTGCTGGCCATTAGAAAGAATACAGGTTTAAGGCACTTCCGCATTGGCTTCACTTTTCAGACCTGAAGGTTGCCACTTGTTTTCAAGCAATTCATGGAGCATTAGCTGACACTTGCTAGCTACATCTGAAAAACTGCTAGTTTCATTTGCCAATCAACAGAATTCACAGTACTTGGCTAGAAATGAGAAGCCTGCTTTTGTTCACACCTCTGTGTGAAATCAGAGACCCACTGTTTAGAAAATGAAGTATTTTGAGTGGTAAATCTGCCATCGTTGTAACACTGTTTTCAAACTTTCCTCAAACATACATTTGCCATTTCTGCACTGACAGTTCTTGTTCTATCTCATAATGTACAGGCCAATAGGCCAACTGATATATCTGCAATAAGATGATATCGGCAGAAGTATTGGCCCGGTCTAGCTTTAATCTAAAACAACACACTCTCAGACACGTCTGCATGAGGTAAATGAAGCAAGCAGCTCTGACACAAAAAGCACCAATCAAGCTCTGATTGGATCCTGCCTCCCGGGAGGAAAATGTATATTGACATATAGATCTTGCTGCATGCATAGGGTGCATTTGTTCAACCCCTATTGCCAAAATGGTATTTGATTAATTTAATTTAAATTCATACCTTGTGAATTAGGCTAATCAAATATACAGCTTTTAAGTGTAATTCTTCAAAATATGTCTGCATGCTGTCATCAACATCAAGACATGCAGTCGGATTAGTAAAGCTGACAACAGGCTTGTTTCTACTGTTTTCACACGATGAGCTGACTACACATTCTTGACATCCAGATCCGCTGTCTCAGAAGAATGGAAACAGGCAAACACAGGCTCAAAATTGGCACAAAGCTGCACTGTAGGAATGAAGAACACATGCTGAATCTATTTCTAACATATACCAGTGGTGTCTGCTTACTGACCTGCTCTTAAGTTAATCAGCGTCTCAGCCATGACTTCAGTGCAAACTAAAGCCTCCATCTGTGCATTTATTTTCAGAGAATTCATCAGACAAAGCGGTGTTGGAGGATATTCAGAACGGCTAGGTAGATGAGGACCGAGAGTGCTGCATTTTGTTTTCTGACCGACTTTGTTCCTAATGGTTTATTCCAAATGGGGACAGACAGAATAAGGCCTTTTGGGAAATCAGCTGTGCATGTTCAAATGAAAAATAGCATTATGTTAGTATAAATGTTCTAAATCTGTGTGCAATCCTGTTACTACCCAGCCCGGAAAGAGAGCAGGGTGGTGGGCAAAGCAAACTTTCAGAGCTTGGGGCGCACACGGGACCAGCCGTCTGCATTTCCAGGAATTGTTTGGTGCTGAAAATAGAAACAGGCTGGAGTGAAGATTTGTAGTTTTTTATCTCAGCGGACTTCCATTGCTTACCTACCTCTCCTTTGATCAACACCCTCCCTCTCTCTCTCTCTCTCTCTCTCCCTCTCTGGAGTGTATGCAAATATGAGTTTACAGGACTGCTATGCTTGTTTGCAGTTTCTTTTAAGTGGCTTTTCGGATTTAGACATAATTAGCTTTGAATCTCTGTTTTGGGGGCTAGCTTAGTCTAGATTTGAATGTGGACAAATCTCTTCAGAAAGGTAAAAAAAAAAATCAAACTCACTGTGACAGTGAAGCTCTTTGGCACATGCTGTGACAGTGACTTCCGTGAGTTATGCATTGCAAACTAATCCTGTTTAGCTACAGTTGAAGGTTTAAGCAAAAACATATTAGTACCAGTACCACCAAAGTCAACACCAGTCTTATTAAAAGTCAAAATTGGTGGATTATGGCAGATTTTCCAACCAAGTGAGCAAAACACTGCTTTAATCTTCCACAGATTGAACTCACACACAGATACGATCAAGGCAGTTCTTTGAGTGAGCATAACATACAGCAGTTATTAAAGATAAAAACCCTCTGTTCCTAAATATTGGATGCGCATAGAAAACACATACTGAATACTAAAAAGACATATGCATAGAGTTTATACATAAAGACAACATGACAGCCATGTACACAGAACATATCTGGGAAATTCCTGTGGATGAATAATACAGACACAATATTTGGACTGGGCTTCATAACTGCTGGATGAAGATGAATCAAAGTGTTCTGATGCGCCTCTGATGGGAAAGAGCTTTTAAACAGGGGAGCAGTGACAACAGTGATGATGGTGCTGAAGCATGTGAGCTTACCTTTGAAGAAGACAAACTTGCCCTCGCTGTTCTCGTAGACGGCATCGATCTTTGGTGGCAGGCCCCTCCAGAAAACACTGATGAGCATGGGGTATCCTGGCATTACCGAGTTATCTCTCACCCGCCAAAACCAGTGGTCCTGAAAGAGAACAAAGGACACTGTTAGGAAACAGACAAAAAAGCATCATCAAGCTCATTTAAAAGTAGGGCTAACTGGAGTGCTTCAAAGCTTCGACCGTCTAAATCAGTATTCAAATGCTTCGTTCTTTTTTTTTTTAGTGACTACATATGTATTACCCCAAAAATCCCAAATAGCCCCTGAAATAATTAATAGTAATCCAACATTATTCATTATGCATCAACATGCCTGGAGCTCCCCGCTCACCCACCGGCAAAAGTCTGCCAGATGACGCGAGAGGTGTCGGTTGGCGTTATTACCTTAACCTGATGCCGTTTGTTACACAGAATCATCTGAGAAGCCGATAGCGAATGCACTTTCAAAAAATACCTGGCAGGTGATTGGATGAACCATCTGTCTATGAAACTCTTGCCGACGCCAGTCGGGTGAAAAGCCAAAACATCTTTTCCATCGAGACAAGACTTAAGTGCCGTTCTTTGCTTTTCTTTCAATGAAGAAATACTCTCCAGTTCTGAAATCACACTAACCTCTTTAGGAGTCGCCATTTATTTATTTATACAGTTTAAATATACAGGGACATTGCACATTAATAAACATTTCTGTAAATATGCCAGTTTAGCCATCTCGGCTAATTTTCAACTGTAGTCCCTGGGCAGGTGAAATAGCAGCTACAAAGACATAAAATACATTAAAAACAAGAACAGCAATACTGTATGTAGCAAAGCACATTTCATATGAACATATAAAATACTTTAAAAAAAGGACAATACATAAAACATAAAACAAAGCGCACTTCATGTTACTTAACAAATTACGGAGTCTGGTCACACATTTGATTGTCTTTTAACCATGATTTTAAATGAATTTTAAATGAATTTTAAATGAATTTTAAATGAATTTTAAATGAATTTTAAATGAGCGATATGTGTCACAGTCTCGGATCGTTGTGGGCAGACTGTGCCATGTGTGAGCTGCTCTCACTGAAAAAGCAGACGGTCAATTGGCAATCCTTTTGAACGAAGAGTAGCTGAGCACACACACCTAAACCCTGCTGGGGTAGCTGCTGGTAGCTCCTCACAGGACACCGATTGGTCCAAACCGCTGGTGGTCCGGACATAAACGCATCACTTGAAGCCTGACAAGATGGATTTGTGCGATCAAGTGATATCGTGAGAATCCAGCAGCCTTGCAACATAATCATCCCACCCCCACCCCCCCAAAGTTTTGAATATAGTCAAATATTTCTCACTAAAGCTTCGAAGCCCCAAAAATGGTATTCGGGACAGCTCAATCAACAAACTGCCCTGAACCAAGAAAAAATAATATAACCAAGTTTGCATATTGTAACACAGTTGGTGGTAAATTAGAACATCTGATAGCGGTGAATTGAGGCCAGCTCCTTGCTTTCCTGTTCTTACAAAAAAGCCTGCCGGTGATGATCGAGTCAAGCGGCTGCTGTGATAGCCCTGATGGCTTTAAGATCCACATATACTTTCTCAGGTTGCTTGGAAACCCATGAGACCATCGCTACGTACGCAGAACCTGAAGAACATACTGGGAAAACCATCAAGTAACGGGGGCAATAGTCTCTGATTTCCTTCGGGGGGGGTTGGTAGGAGGAACGTGAGCGCGGCCAAGTGGAAGGTGTGTCTTTTTGATGTTGGATGAAACTTGATGACAGAGGGAGCCGGGGGGAGACCCAGCTGCGAAAGCCATTAGGACACAGCGAGATGTCCCACCCTTTGGCAATGAACGGCAAATTGTGTCTCCCGAACGGACTGAGTGCTCAGGCCAAAAAAGCCTGACCTCATAGCGAGGGACGCAGAGACGGAGAGAGGAGAGACAACACATCATCACACCCTGCCTCATTCACAGTGAAAGCTAAATAAACAGCCCATTTATCAAACACTCTCTCCGCTGCTCTTTTTCTCTCTGTCTAATCCAATTGGTTCTCTGGGACTCTCCTCTCTCCCCGGACTATTCCTCCTCTTTCTTTTCATTTCCCCTTGTCCGTCATTCCAATTCCTCCTCAACATCTCTCGCTCTATACCTACTGCCTCCATAGATTTCAATTGTTCAGCATTTTCTTCTGTACACGGCCCGGCCCAGTAATTGAAAACAGATCAAACTGTGAAATCCGACCCATTTGAATCCTTTTGACTTTATAAAAAGAGAAAATGTTCTTTCTCCCGCCCTACCGTCCCACTCCCATTCTGTAAATAAAGTTCAGACAAGCAAACATTACTTGTAGAAGATTTCAGCCGGCACTTTGCAATTACAGCAACGTCTAGGATAATCACAACAAGTTTAGTCTTAGCAGAAGTTGGAAATGTTGCATCTTAAATTGTTCATGGCCTTGAGAGAAAGGGCAGTGCAGGGTTTGTCACGCATACTGTCATGATAATGCATGCAGAGAAATAAGGTTGAATTACCATACGCTCTCTATAGGAATATAAATGCTGCACTGCTCGATGGCATTAACAAACTGTACCTGCCGGTGTGTTTTTTTGTCTGAAAGTTGGACACAAACTGGAGACATTTCAATCTCTATATATTTTATTATTTAATTATATTATTATTTTATATTTAAATATATTAACAGGGAGGAAATAATGACAAATAAAAAATACACCTTTATTCTAACTGCCAATCCTCACCGCCAGCGAGACGTGAGTGAGACGAGAGTGCTCCGTACATGTGTTCTATTTTCCAATCCACACTCTGTGGAAAAAAAAAAAAAAAAAAAAAGGTCTTGGCCGGTGCCTGAGCTGATGTGACAGCAGCTGTTTAACCTGTCTTCAGCAGGTTGACTGACAGCTGACATATACTGAACCAAAATAGTTTTTATGTCGGCTCCATGAGAGGAAACGTGTTTGGATCATTCATTGATCATTTACTGCTGATCAATCACTGGAGCTACAGTTCATATGTTAAAAACACTGATACAGCGGGGTATTTGTGTGATTTAAACAGCTGTCCATGCAGAAACGCTTCACAAATGCGACAAAAATAGACTTGAAGCGTAAAAAAACGCGGGGGGGCCGCTGTGTGTCCATAGTCGGCATCATTTCCACAGTTCCCATTCATTGTCTATTTGAGAAGCTGTGCAATGCATTCTGGTAGCGTGGCAGCGAGTTTCGAGAGACGAGCGGTCGAGTTGCACGCTCCTCATTTGCATGAAGTTGAAATCCAGCTACTCTATGCAAATGAGCGGCGGCGGCCGCCTCGCGACGTTTCTGAAAAAATGAAGACAGATTCAGCAACTGCATACCCTATTTCTCACCTAAAATGTTTTCATAAACACATTTTGGTTAACTATTTTCGTAATATAAGAGATCGTTTCCAAAAGAGCCGCTATGACAGTCCAGTTTGAAATCTGGGAGCAGACAGCCCACGGGTGAAGCGTCCACCAGTCAGGTGCAGCGCTGCTGTTTTTGTTGTTGATAATTCGTCAAAGAAGAGAAACTGACAACTATACAGGCAGGCCTGTGAAGTGTGCAGTGCTGGGGAGCGTGGCGGTCCCTGCCATCAAAAAAACATGTATATGGACACACAGCTTAAGGTAATAAAAACACAATAATTCTTATTCCTATTCTCTGAATATTATATTCTATTTTTGCCAAGTCAGGCAGAAAAATACGACACACTGGACCTTTAAAGAAAATGGTTGGGAACCACTGTTGTATAACATGGCCAGCGAGATCATCTTTTTCCTCCTCTTGTGTGTTTAAGAGCGTCTCTGGTGGTTTGTGTGTTCAGGTCTGTGCTGACCGTGGCCTGCGAGCAGACTGAAGTCCTGCTGTTTGATCCCATCTCATCCAGACACATCAAGACCCTGACGGAGGCTCACGAGGACTGCGTCAACAACATAAGGTGCATCTCTCTAATCTTAAATCATCCAGGGAGGGTTTATAAAGTCAGCGTGCAAAATCCTGCATCCCACACCAGGAAAGGGACAGAGGAAGCTCAAAGCAGTGAAACACGAAAAGATTCAGAATGGCAACACGATCGCTTAAATCGCTTTTATTGGTCAAAGTACAGATGAAGCTCCTGGTCAGGAGGATGACGTGCGGAGGCCAATGAAAACTAACTGAAAAATGATCCGACTATCTTTGCCCTGCAGGTTTTTGGACAATCGTTTGTTTGCCACCTGCTCTGACGACACCACAATTGCATTATGGGATCTCCGTAAGCTGAATTCAAAGGTTTGCTCGTTGCACGGCCACGCCAGCTGGGTGAAGAACATCGAGTACGACACCAACACTCGTCTCCTCGTCACGTCTGGCTTCGACGGAAACGTCATCACGTGGGACACTAACAGGTGCGTGTGTGTGTGTAACATCATCACACATGAATATAATTCAATCAATCAATCAAAGTTTATTAATATAGCACCTTTCATACAGGTTAATGCAGTTCCAAGTGCTTCACAGGTGATTGACAAACAGATAATACAGAAATATAGACCATAAAAAAGACAATAATAATAATAAAATAAAATAAAACAAAAAAAATAGAGACCAATGCATGCAAAACAATAAAATATTAGCAACTTAACAAAATAGATTTAAAAGCTATAATAAGAAAGAAGAGTGAGATAAAATCTTGATTAAAGGTTAAAATAATAAAGATAGGAGATCAAAGCTATACTAAAAACTAGATAAAATAGGTAAAAAGACAGAAGGACAAATACAATTGATACAAGAGATAAAATAGATGTAAAATAGCAATCCTAAAAAAAACTATTGCGCTCATTGAATCCACAAGAGTCTCATCTTTCCAGTGATACCCAGTTTATGTAATTCTAGACTGTTTATGGACCCAGTATGCAGAAATACTGAAATACACCATTTTAGATTAGGTGAGAATAACACATTTGTACTGCATGAGAAAAACTGCCCCAAACTGCATGGGATTATCATAAAGTGGGCATGTCTGTAAAGGGGAAATATGTGGGTACCCATAGAGCCCATTTTCATTCAGATATCTTGAGGTCAGAGGTCAAGGGTCATGGCAGTAGCAGTTAGGCAGTAGCCTAACTTTTTCCGACAAGCTATCACGACATGGTTGGTACCAACGGATTCCTTAAGTCTTCTAGTTTCATATGATACCATTATTATTACTCCAGCTCCAACATCCAGTCCACCAGAGCCTCTGAAACACACGATGTCAGCCAGGAGCGCCGGCGTGTCTCAGAAGGTTAACCAGAATTACATCAAATTATTTAACAAAGTGCCATCAAACTGCTCTCTGGATGACATCTTCTGCCTGCACAGAACCAGCAGCATGAAAGATGGAACTCATCAGCTCTTCTCACTGTTGCCATCTGGACGGCGCCGCAGGGCCTTTAAAACCTGCACCTCCAGGCTGAAAAACTGCTTTTTCCCACGAGCCATCACTGAACTCTAATAAACACTTCCTCCCTCCTGCCACCACCTCTGCATCATCACAACATCTCAGGACCGACTCAGAATCTCATTTATCTTTAAGTGCAATCTACCAGTTAAACTCACGTGCAATAACCTCGGGACATTATGTGCAATATGTTTTACAGTTCCTGATATGATGCTCTTATTATTATTATATTTTGTGCGATGACAATAAAGCTTTGTGATTGTGTAATTGTCCTCTCCCTGCAGGTTCACAGAGGACGGCTGCCCGCACAAAAAGTTCTTCCACACCCGTTACCTAATGAGGATGCGTCTGACACCCGACTGTTCCAAGATGCTCATCTCCACGTCCTCGGGGTACCTGCTCATCCTCCACGACCTCGACCTCACGCAGTCCCTCGAGGTCGGCAGCTACCGCATGCTGCGAGCACGACGGACGCCCCTCAGCTCAGGTCAGAGCGCAGTCTGCCCATCTTTCATATTATTATTTCACTCAGTGTTTACCTCTTTTCACTGAAAGAATCCCAGATATTTGTGGCTTTCCCTTTTTCTGTTTAGTGAGTGTTAAAGCAATTGTTTGATTAGATTGGATTTAGATGTATTTTCCCAGAGGGATATTTGTTTCCACAGTCAGTACACATAGATTTGTTAGTTGTTGTTCGGGTTTTTTTTGTGATCAAATGTTTCTTTATTAAAATCAAAGCATAAATTCCACAATCAAAAGCAAGACTTGTTTTTTAACAACAATAACAAAAAGTACAATCACAAAATATACAAAGTGTGGGATGCAGAACAAAAATATATTAATTAAAATACCAAAACTAAACTAAAAAGAATAAAACAAATAACAGTAAATCAATAAAATAAAACATGTTTTTGATTAGTCAATTAGTTGATTAAGACTTAATTATTGAGCTGTAATTTTGATGTTTGAGTAATTGATTTAGTCCTTTATCAGGTAAAAATACAAAATATATCAGTACAGATTAATAAATGGAAAGTTTCTGTTTTTTTAGCCATTGCACAAATGAATCTGGCAGTTTTAAGGCCACCCTTTGGGCCTTTGTCAATATTATCGACTAAATGGTGATTAAACATGATTATAACTTTACTGTTGTTTCCAGATTAGAGGATGCATATTGTAAAAAGTGAGATTTCCATGTCTTTTTTAATTATAAAGCAGGTCTAGGTGCTGTATAAATACTGTGAAAGTATCAATCCACAGAGAAATGCACACAGTCCGTATTCAGAAACTGTGCCTTTAAACGAGCCGTCAGGACTTCCGTAAGGTTGTGATGTCACAACTATATAGGTAGAAAGTGCTGTTACAGTCATTCCCCGGCTGCAATGACGGTGCAGAGATGCAGAGAGCACAGATGCAGAAGACCTGTAAACACTGACCAATCAGAGCAGACTGGGCTTTTTCGGGAGGGAGGTCTTAAAGAGACAGGCGCTAAAACGGAGTGTTTCAGACAGAGGGTGAATACAGACATATTTAGACAGACAGTATGAGAAAAATAATGTAAAAGCATGTAAACATGTTCTAATAGAAACACAAAATAAAAGTATAGTTCATAAAAAGTATGAACCTGAAAATGAGCAGAATATGTGACCTTTTAAAGAATGAAAAGGAGACCGTTTTGCTCACACAGGATGAAGTTGTCCCGTTTATATTCTTATATAGAGGGTACAAGGATGAGTGCAGCTACTTCCAGTAATGAAGAATGGCACTGTGATTTTGGAGGCTTTATGAATGAAATTGACATGCAAAATGAAAGCAGGGACGAGAGAAGTAACTGTAAATTGTCAGGAGGTTAAAACTTGGCTGCAGGACCCTCTGATGAGATCTGACCTGAGAGCTGTGCTCATTACCCAGCGTAATTTAATATTTGACCTTTTGATTACAACATACACATTACTTTGTAAACATTAAAACTGAGTCCAGAGATGCATCATCACTCCAAACTTGTATCAAATTCAGACGTGTAAAAGTATCAGTGCTAATCCTAACCCATTAAAAAAACTCAGAATATTAACACATTTACAAGTTGGGTCCTCTACAATACATTACAGATACACTGAAAAAAAATATTCTGAGTGGATGTAAATGTAGCATAATTCAATCTGTGATATCAACAATAAACAATAAGTTTGTATCTTTACATGAATATAGTTTTGAAGTTCTGCATTTGTTTAAAACACAGAACATTGTGCATTTCTTCCATAACAAGATGTCATTACGTAATCTCAGCCAACCCTCAAACAATGATCTTGTTGTATTTACTCTGTTCTAATATTATTGTGAAGTGTATTTTCCCCATTGTTTTTCCCCACTTTGAATTTTACTTTTAACGACAACCACAATATTACTGAACACAGAATCATGGGAGTCTCCTGACTTGTACGCTGCGCTCCTCAGCCCCAGGAAACGTCAACAGAGCAACCGCCCACATTTCCCATCATGCCTAGTGCTGGACAGAACAGCGTGTCTGGATCACACATTCAAAAACATGACTAGAAAAATGCTAATGTACAAAAAATGTTATATTATAAATACTTATACAAAGACTAGTCTTGTTTGATCTACATAATAAAATTAAGTTGACTTTACTTGTTAATTTATTTTTTACGTACAAAAAAAGTAAGTATAGATTATACAAGGACTAGTCTTGCTTGATCTACATAATAAATTGATGCAATTATTTGTTTTTTTAAGTAGCTCAAGCAGGTTATTTTTATCAGTGTACTGAATGATTAACTACAGCTGGTGATTTTATGACGGCTTTCTGGGAATCACGTGGCCTTCATACTGTGCGTCTGGGTAAAAGTAGAAGTTAAACGGCAGAATCATTTCTGTTAATTTATGCTTGTAATTGTTGATGTGAATCTAACACGCAAGTGTGCACAGGCGTTTCAAACCATTTTTACAGGAAGTGTGACCACTGCTGCTCTTTTGCAAAGTCAGTTGTTTCATATTTTATTTTCCAGATGTTATCTGGAAAAGAATTGCAACATATACAGATGATTAAGATCACACAGGCTTATACAAGTCATCATTGTAGTAAAACAGTCATTTTGTAAAAGTAGGCTTCACTACATTTGGAGTAAAAAGTTGCATCACTTTGTTCAGCTCCAGTGATATCAGAATATATTTAGAGTCACTATCAGGGGCTGCAGATATGCCTCTGCCATGCTAAACAGTCAGAGGAGTTAATTTTTAACATTTCCTCACCAAGTTGTTTAATATATTACAATATCTTGCTGTTTATACATCTTAATATACTGCCTCGCTGCAACATGGTGCAACTTTATTGTCAGAGATGTTGATGCCAGAGGTGCAGAACTCCATGAATTTATACTTTAACGTAATAGTTTTCAACTCCAGGTGTTTTCCCTTTTGAATACACGAACATGTCAAATTGTAGAAAAGGCTGTATTTTAAAACATTGACAATACACCTTAAAATTGATTGATGTTAGGCCGAGATGTCAGTCTGACAGTCCAGCACTTTGATTGATCTCAATATTTGATTGATTACCATGGAATTTGGTCCAGATGTTTATAATTCTCAGAAGATGAATCATAAATACTTTGGTGACTTTTCAGAGTTGTAGACTAGCACATTCTTCCTCTGACACGTGTAGTCGCCAGCCGCTTCTTTTCACCTGACAGCGAGGAGTTTCACCGGCAGGACGTA